>JAARMF010004769.1:2250-13856 GCA_022844705.1 Toxascaris leonina
GATACTGCATTTGAATGGCTAGTATGTATTTGCGTATGGACCCATTTCTTCCCCATACCTCATGTACAGAAATGCAGCTATCTGCAAGAAATGCCAGTGATCTTAGCCTATGAAAGACCAGAGAGCCTGTGATTGCCTGATACAGGAAACATATTTTGCAGTGGCTTCTTTCCCTTCGCGCGTAATGTGCCACCACAACGAGCAAGCGATATGGTTAGACAGCGTCGCATCGCAGCTATGGCGAGACGGCAGAATCGTGTTAGCACTTCCTCCGGACAGGGTAGAGCGATGAACATGAGTGGATCGGCTAGCCACGATGAGGAGGACCCTTCGATGGAAAGCAACTCTCAGGGCAACGCTGATTAGAGTTTTTGTGACACTTGTCGTGACTTGCCAACAATATTGTGCCTTGTTTTAATGAAACTTATAGAAGGATCCGATTTTGACTTTACGGATCTTTCGTTTCCTCTGATGCCGATTCTAGTGCCAACACTCTTTTGATGAGGAGAGCGACTTGATTTTAATTAGTCGCTAGCCTCAAGTATTGGCGGTACTCGTTGTTATTATACTCTAATCTCTGAATATGCAGAGGTTCTGTTGCATATGATGCTTAATTGATTCGACCACAGAGGAATCTTTTCATTGAAATCGATCTATTCACTCCTTATAGTTGATCGCTTTTGGTAAATATCTAGTGAAGGAGAGGTTACGATAACGAATTATCACGAGGCATTTCCGATGCAAAATTATGGAAGGGATGAGTCATTTCTGCATTCCTTTTCTCAAATTTAGCGAATTTATTTTCTCACATTTATTTTAATTGGTTCCGTTCCATTCGATGATTAGGTTTAGCATGAAAGACAATTCAGTTGGGGTTGGGCACCTGAGAATTACTTTTTTGTTGTAGTTTTGTTTTGAAAGTTACGCGGGACATTGGTTATCTTTGTGCAAAAGTTAGAGGTATGAAGGCTGAAGGCAGACATATTAGAGCTATTTGAAGAGATTCCCTTACGTGGTATACACTATAGTGTGGTGTTGCTTGGCAACGAACTTCCAGCATATTTGTGGGGAACATAGAATGGGGGCAGTTGTATGCGGTTGTACATAGGGAGTTATATGAACCGAAACTGTTACGCTAGTAAGAGCTAGGGTTGTGGGTGGTTGCTTCTCACCAAGCATCACCATCATTAATTGCTTGTTGCCTTTAATTGCATTCCACTGTATCGATCACTTGGTGTGGTTCCTTATGCGTTGATTGGTACTATGTGCTTATACGGTTGGAGTTGTGTCGATGCGGGTGCATGTTGAGCCGTGCCTTGAATCGTTTATCCTCTAGTTATTTTTTTTTTTTTTTTATTATAAGACAATCTTCATTTATCATTTATGTATTCATTGTTTTTTGCTGTTCATTTGATTGTTTCATAATTCATTTGATTAAACAAATATGAGTGAATTTTTATTGTTTATTATTCTATGCAGTTTAATCCGCACTATTATTTCAATCATTGAAGTTTGTTTAGAGCAATTTTCATTTCACTTCCGATGAATACATCGTACAAAGTTTGATCGGAGATTGGGTACGAATAGGAAGAACCATATGATTCCATATCAGAGCCCCTGGGGTTTCCAGTTTATGGTCTTCAGAAAGGTGTTGAACGGTTTATAGATTTCTGCTTGGTAAACAGACGTACCCTTACGATATAAGTTTATGCAGTATACACAGCGCTTACATACCTCCTACCTATAGAGAGTGAAAATGCTTCTTGCAGTGTCATTCTATTGTCTCTATGCGTATAAGAATTGTCTTTATCCAAAAAGTTTGTCTTCACCCGCTATCCACCGAGCCGATACGAATTGACTACCATGTTGATGCGTTACTAGCTCACCCATGGGATCGAATTAAGGTCCAAACGTTTCCATCAAATCAAATCGGACGTCAAATCCGATCAAAATTTGTTCCAATTCAAATGCTCACAAATATTTGTGCAACGCACATAAAAAGCTGAATATAGAGATGCTTGCAAATGGAAACATGGGTAAAGCAGAGTGATCGCAAAGGGTTTTTACAACGAAGACGTCACTACTGAAGATATATGTGCGCGGTTTGTCAACGTCTATTGTTTGTAGTCTTCTTGGTATGAAAGAATTTTTTTTTATAGACTCCGAGGGACCACCTGTCCATAATCACGTTGATTTGGCACTGCTGCTGGTTGCAGTTTGTTTTATTCGAATTATAATTCGGAAGGTCTAGGTAGATATTTGTAATATGTATCGGGTGGGATTTGGGAAGTGGGTCAAAACACCTGTTGTGAGCAGACATCCAATGAGTCTCTTGAACGCACAGAGTACATACTGACAAGTTTTAGGCCTTTTCTGTCATCTTTTTTGTTTGACACGCCTCACAAGCTTCGCGCATACCTTCCATTAACATCGATTGCACCTCTTTTATGAAGATGAGCTAGTTTACTTCTTGCAGCGATGCTTTCGAGAGTGCTAAGGTTTTCGCGGTTTGGACTAAGAAGACGTCTACGAGCACAGCGCTGCTTTTCGAATGAGGGCAATTCCAGCGAGGAATTTCCTTGGGATAATCCGTGGAAGCATGCACTAGCCCAACGAGGTTATTTTCCGTCGTTTTGTTAAGGTCTTTAAAGGATCACCAAACATTTGAAGTTCAGAAGGGGAGGAAGGTGGGATGCGTGGCAGAACGGTCAAAAACTTTAGTCGCATGCATAAGGTTATCTCTTCTCCTAGATTTCTTTCCCGGAATGCGGTTTCCATGGTAATGCGCCTCTTGAAATCTCGTTGCTGTTTCTGATTATTGTCGTGTTCGAGGCGCTTTTCGTTGAGAACGTTCATTGGTACACTAAGGAGTGTTAGGCAAGTGGAGAGGGGCGGGGCGGGGGGGGGGGCAGGAGGGAAGGGGGCGGAGTTGGAGGGGTGATTGCCGACGTATCAAAATTTCAGTAGAACTTGGCACGGAAATCTCTGCCTCAGAGAGTCCTAGAGCTCGAGCCTATGCTTTAGCTCACCGTCGCTTCCTTCGTGATTTTGATTCCCACCGACTGTTGCCCTAGTGAGAAGGCACCGTTAGGCACAAATCAATAAGAGGGAGAAGTCAGTGTACGAATGCAGCTAAATGAGGAAAGAGGAAAGAACGATGGGTGGATAAGTAACCGTGTGAAAAGCATTCGGAAGGAGTGACGTATGCTAACTATAGTCGGAAAGGAATGAAGATTTAATGATGTGCTAGTCAAGAGATGAGAGGCAGCAAAGTACGTGGTGAGAGAGATGCGTGCAGGCGAAGGCTGTTATGTTTCGGCAGTAAAAGATTTATGGGCGCAAATGTCGGCAACAAAGAGCAGTTGGAAGTACTTTCATGCATTGAGGTCATTCTTTCCCTTTGCTGTTGAAACCAGCTCGCTATTGGTGAACCCTTTCTTTGTCACTAACATTTCGGTATTTCTGCACCTTCCCTTTCACCTTAGATGATTGTTACCAAGTACTAGATGATTGAATGAGCTCTTATTCGGCCATACTTTCAAACAGGCGCATCTGATTGGCCAGCAGCTGTCCTAATCGGTTTGAAACGGAAAGAATAAGACGTTATTATCGAAGATGATTGTGATTACTGCCAAAGGCAGGAGGAGTTCGTTTTCAGAGCGGAAACAAAAAGTGAAACAATGTTGCCTCAAGAAGAATACCTCTTATGAGACAAATAAGTGCTTTTTTGACTTTTGCAAGCTTGGTCACATGTACTCACCGCAGATCGAGAGTCAGCATTGCAAAGTTGCATGGTTAATCCAGTAGGTTACTGATGGCCTCGAATGGGTAATCGCTCCTTGCCATTTCTTCTATCATGATTCTGAAGCAGTAAGATTGCAACAATAACCACAACATTCATCGACATTCAAATTTCTTTCAAGTTCACCTGTGCGTCACCTGTGAAACAACATCCTTAGGCTGTGCTAGCTGAATATTCATAAACGATAGCTCCTCAATCAACTTCTTCATTTGCGTTGACACAGTGAAATTAATGAGTGCATAATTTCAGAGGAGACATTGACTGGATTCGAAGAGGTTCCCGTTGATTGGAAATATGTGGAGCGATTGATGCCACATAGGGTGATTCCAGATGTGCCTGAGCATGCCTCGTATCCAACGCCTAGCGGTTGGGTACCTCCGAATCGTTAGTGGCTTGCTTAATTGTTTGCAATATCTTAGTATAGCACATTGCAAGTGCTCGAGGAAGTAAGCTGTTACAAGGCGAAGTAGGTGAAGTTGAAAATGTTCGAAGTTATTTCCTCTTTTCTGCTATATCCTTTATGATGCTATTTTTGGAGTCTTTTTATTGGATCGAATTGCTTATCATTTGAGATCAATTTTATTGTCAATCGTTTGATATCACTCACCCTTTAGGTTTCTTAAACAATCTCTAATTTCTTGCTATATTCCTTAACTGATGTTCTTTAATCTTTCGTACGTATCAATGTGATACGTACGAAAGCTTCGATCAACGAATTTATCTCTCATTAGCACAAAGATCCATCCAGGTCCCCATTCCTTTGCTTAGAAGTCACAATCAGTTTTCTTCCTGATTAGGAACCTATCATCGATGCTTGTATTTCTTTAGTTGCTGATGTTTTTTGTTAAGCGAACATAGTAAGGGGTTGCCATACACAATGATCTTTAGTTCTATTTCCTATCTATCTAATACTTGTAGTGTAAATTTACTCTGCTGCACTATAGAAGAAGCAGTTTTAAATATTCTGAGGTGGATTCAGTTGAATTTTCTTTCAGTTCACTTATTTATTTTTATGTAAACATTGTTTTATTCCTGTCCACTCTGATGACAGGGAATATTTCGAAGCATTTACCACTGTTGAACATATTTCGATTCAGCATCGCCTGATTTGCCGTACTATGTGGCCCGTCGACGCAATCATATGCTACCGCTCTTTTTGGAGAACCGCAGAGATAAGCTCGACCCGACAACAATGGAATTTGATTATGTGGATCTTGTCGTTTTAAGGAACGTACATGGCGATGTCTTTGTAAGTTTTCATTAAAGACAAATATTTAGTGTGTTTCAGCCGAGTGATTTAACGCACAAGTTTGTACTAGTTCACACCTTTTTAATATTATAAAGGGAAATGTTGAAGTGCTGCAGTATCCATCAATTCCAAAACTCGAGAGGCGGGGGGGGGGGGGGGGGGGATGAACACTTCGAAATGTTACTTGCAGCATATTTCTTTTTCATGTCATTGACACTGTTGATTCCAGATGTCCGGTTTTTTTTCTACTAGTGATATTTCGACACTAATCATCGTATATAACTCCTAAAAAGAACTCCAATTAATGCGTAAAGGGACTGTGATCATTCCCAAGTTGCGGACAAATTCCAAGCCAATATTGCTGCGGTCTGCCATTTAAGAAATCTCTTTCTTGGTATCTCTTCGGATACGCTCTAAAATGAAAGTGTGAAACAAAATGCGCTAGTCTATGCCACTACCTAAACTGCAAATATGCCTCAACCCTCAGATTCTTTGAGTTTTCCTTCCCATCCATCAGGAGGTTCCACCTTGACTTGTTCTCAAGACCCCGGACTTCGACGAATTTTTAAAACAAGTCGCAAAATCCCAAAATTTCCGAGCTAATAGTTTTCACTGCCCATGCAATATGGTAATGGACAAAGTATTATTCGGCTGTTTACTTCATCTCTAATGTTTTATTGACGTCTACGTTCTGAAGTGTATATTTATACGTCTTTCTTCGATTATGCATTCTTTTTCTTTTTCTCATACTCTCACTGAGGAGGATTTTCTCTCTCGTTGTAACAAAGCCAATTTGCATATTCTTCTCTATTTCTTTCTTTCATGGANTCAGTCTTCATATTCATCTTCTCTATTTCTTTCTTTCATGGAGTGTGAATAACTATTTACGATTTAAAGGACTTGTCAACCAGAACAACCTGTTTGACAACCTTCCTTTCCCCTTGGGGCCATCGAAGGGAAGTCTCTTAAACATGTCGTAATGACTGATATGGAGAGGATTAGAGCATTCGATTCTATTTCATCAGATTGCTCTTTTGAATCTCTTTCCTCAGAAAATTAGTAATGTTTCAGGTAGGCAGAGCTGGAAGAATGCTATAAAAATTTTCATGCCATCTGATGGAGTTAGCTGATGGCTAGTGAAATTAGCAAATTTCAAAATGAATGCAATTTTAGGCTTGTGAACGAGATTTGCGTGAATTCCTCGAGCGTCATTTGCAACATCCTGTGGCAACAAATGTTGATGAGCTGAAGGGAATTATTCGAGTTAAGGGAGCCGACCGGGCACTTATCGAGAAGTTTCTATTCGATTGTGGATTCTGATTTGGAACACACTGTTTTGTATATTGAGATTTTATTGATTGAATATTTGCGTTGATAAAAATGTCTAATGAATTGTTCTCTATAGTAGATTCGGCGCTAATGATCGCTGAAATGTCCTAATGCTTGCGTTATTGTTAACTGACGCTGATAGAAGTCATCGACCGCCGAAGAAGGAAGGAAATTGAGGAGGAAAGAAGGAAGTTGACGAGGAAAGAAGGAAGTCGACGATCCTCAAGAGCATTGATTCTCTTGATCACAGTTTTCCTCAAAAACGTCTAAACTCATAATTGCGTTCAATCAAAAAAGAGTTCTAGGATTTGCAAATATTTTCTTGAATGCTTCATAAGAGAGATGATGCTTTTAGAAATGAAGCAATCACTCTTTCGTTGTCTTGTTTTCACACCTTAAGATGTTGATTAAATTGACAGAGAACCTTTTAATTCCGGTTGTTTCGACCAGAGACCAATGATATTTTGGAGGAATATTTGGGTGGTTTATATTACAATCCTCATTTTAGATTGTTTAGCAACGATTAATGACTCAACGAAACAGTTTAGAACTAATACCATTAGCTGTTTAGTAGAGAGCTCTACTGAATGGAAATATAACGCCGTTTGAAAGATGGGAAGGTATTGGACTGGAATTTCTTTGAAAATAATTACAATGACAGGAAATTCACATAATGGTTACTAGATAGTTAACATACATCAGCTGTATCACAGAGTAGTATAAAATGTGGAGAGATCAGTGCGAAGAATTTTAGTTGCTCATGGCGAGTATTTAGAGCGTTGAAGGCTAGTATGTTGTTGATATCAACAAGAAAGTAAACATTCGGTTGATTTAAATACAAAAATATAAGAAGTTTCGTTTGATGCATATTATTTTTTTCTTTCCGTTCATGGAACAATGCTGGATTGCTGCTGACGATCCTTTCTCATTCAATGGCATTTCGACACTCCGGCGGCCATCTGCGGTGCCGAAATTCTATAGTAATTAAGTATTGGACAAATGAATATTGGGCAATTTATTCAGGATAAATTTCATTTGAAGGATCAAGAACTAATACTCCAATAGTCAGGAATATAGCCGAAATATTATTCACTTTCTTTTCCATTATCAAACTTATCACTAACATTCATTTTATGGCAATGAGTCGATAGCTTCGCTCAATGAGATCGATTTGATATCTCTTCATAGTAAGTAAGATAAGAATTACACAACGAAATAGCGCTGATATTTGATTAATTTTGTGCGATTATTGCAGTTGTGATGCTTATTTGAACCAACTAGAGAAAGAAATAGAAATTTGTTTGCAGAGTTTGTTATGTTTGCGGTGTTCGTCATTGTTGACTAATTGCTATCATCAAACGCTCTCTCATATTTCTCGTTCATCACTGATCGCTTCTGTTTGCTAATGATTTCTAGCAATTTTATGTATATCCACATTGTGGGTCAGAGGTCATTCGGATGAATTCCAGTTTTAGAATATAGATTTAATTTGGTAATTTAATTCGATACCAGTAATCGAGGGATAATCGATAGAGTTGTGAGAGAGTAGTGATAAATAATAATCAGTTTTATCACTTAATTGAGTAGTGCATAGTGACACATGATTCATAGATATTGTTTTGAAATTTTCGTAAGAAATACTAACGAAANGTTTTCGCAAGAAGTACTTAAGAAAGAGAACTGTTATGATGAATTGGTTCTCGTTTAGCCAAATTGTCATTTTTAGTCATCGTTGTTGTTGTTCTTTCGAGTGCTTGGTTATTGATGCTATGTCGTTGACAGAATTGACCGATAAATTTTTTAATGCGTTTTTCCTCTCATCCTATTAAAACTTTAACAAAAGAGATAAGAATATGGGAAATCCATTAACAATATTAAATATTACTCTTTACAATTGTAATAAAGCACATTATTTATACTTTTACAAGTGTTCTTTTTTATGAAGGAAACTAATATATCCTCTTAGAATTAATACTCGGGAGCCGAGATTGAGTTTTTCCTCATCAGATTTTTGGTTCGTTGAATGGCGAGAATTATAATGTTGAATTGTTTTGTGCATGAGTTTGATTTGCAGTATTGAATTTAATCTGTCATTTCCGATCGTTTAGCAGCTATTCAATGCGGATCGCAGATGAGCCACATCGCATAGATATTTTCAGCTGAACAAACGAGTATGATTAAAGTGTGAACAGTGGTTTTTTGTTTTTCACTGGCCTATTTTATTGTTAAGAGTCAGATGAAGTAGTGGAAAGGGCACTGCAAGGTCATCGAGTTGGACTTCGTCCCAAGGTCGTCTAAGTCTTTCATTTCTTTGTAGACTGGTAGTGGTGGCTTGCGACCGGATCAAAAGCGCCTAAGTAAGCTCAATGCAATATGCTCAAAAGTGCTTCCTCTTTAATAGCTTTGTGGATGTGAGACTTCTGATGTTTATTCTGTTGTTGTAATGTAGGAGACGTGTTTTTATAGAATTACATTCGCCATTTTTAAAACAAACAGGTAAATAAATGACTACATAACTATATATATATATATATATATATATATATATATATATNAAAGAAATGCTGTCACACACAATTCGTGGAATGTGATGACTCACTAGCCGAATTTGTCAATAGAACTTTAGCGTTCAGTATCGTTTTGTGTCAGCGCCGTTCGCTTTCTTTCCGATCTTCAATTGAACGTTAAAAACCCTCTCAAAGTATTGAATTTTAAATCCATTGATCATATTTCACCACAAATTTAATCACATCTCTAAAAATAACCCCAATAAGCCGTCATCCAACACATTTCCATCGTTTCAAGAGGGCAAATGTGTCATTTCACTATCCAATAATTGTTATCATTATAAAGAAATATGCTATTCCCCTTTGTTGCGTTTATTAATAACGTTAAATATTTGTTGAATGTTTCGCGATCTATGACAATATCGGTTTATATAATGGATATGATGTATTATGATTGCGAATTGCAGTATTCGGTTATGCGGAAATGCCTTGCACACAATGTATGGCACCCTATACGGCATTCCGTAAAGAGGTTAGTCTTATAATTATTCCACATTTGAATAGGTCAAAGTGCATCAGCTAGGTTATTCGGTCATAAATTAATGCGAATATCACCACAGAGATTAGGCGAGTGATGCATAGAACTCTGAGGGTTATTTTTTCTGAATGCCTCTGACTGCCTTCTTTTCGAAAGGGTGTTTTTCATGTTTGTGTGCTTTGCAAATGACGGTGGCTTATCCATAGCAAAATAGTTATGGCGTAATGAACTGAATTAAATACTGAGAAAGTAACCGTGCGTTCGCAGAGGCACATTTCAAGACAATACTGCTGGCTGAATCACAACTGCTGACATAGTAAACAATAGGAAGAAGGAATCGTCGGACCTTTGACCCCTAAAAATATTGAAGCTTCCTCTTGACCACTCAGCAATCATCCTCCATTTAGAAGCTGTAATTATGTACTTGAACTGATTATGGATAGAATCTATGAATTGCTTGGATTTCTAATGCATCATCAACATACAAGTGGTAAACGTTGATTTTAACGGAGTCATAGACAACTAATTTACTAATAGGTAATATTAGTTAGTAAAATTTATTACAAATGTAAGTAAATATGAATGAGAGCGATCATAAAAAAATCTAAAACATACGACGCCCTTATTTATGGTTCAACAGAAAAGATTGTACAATGTAAACAACGTTAATCTTCAAAGGAACGATTAGCGAATTGCGTCAAAGAAAAGAATTTCAACGCAAAAAAAAAAAACGAAATAACGAGAAGAAAATTAAAAAAAAAAAAATCTCAAATTGAATTATTTGCGATAATTAAACGATGCATTTAGCGATATGTGATCGCTGAAAATCATTACCAATCGTCGAGAAAATTTCCTCACCTTAATTGGGATATTTTAGCTGAGAAGACATTAATTTTTAGCTTTTTTTCTGTGAAGGAAATTGCATTTCTCTCTCTCTCTCTCAAAAAAAAAAATTAAGTCAATATTATTTTTGTTATCTTCTTAATCGAGAAATGAAAACACACTATCATTTTCGAAGATATAATTTTTAGATGGAAAAAGCAATAGAAATAATTTTTTGATTTATTTTCTGAGAGGTATGCAACAAAGCATACGCATTTAGAGGATATACCCTTTCTTGTTGTTTTGCATAGGAATAAAGTGTGAAAAAAGGGCATATTGTGCAGATTTGTGGGTATTATTTCCAGCTGCGAAATTATCTCATTGTAAGAGTAGTATAAATGGAGATGTTGTTAAGGTTAAGTTTAATGCTGCTTGCTTAGTGAAAAATATCGGATGAGAGGATAAAAAAAAAATTTGAATCCATTTTTCTTGAATATCGTCACATATGTTATCATAAATGCTTGTTGCATTTTCTCTTGCATGTTGTAATTCACGTGTTAAACAGCAGAAAAAAAATTTCAGAAGTATTGCATGGTAGGAAGACAAGAGAAGCTTTAGAGCAATATTGCGTTTTTTCAACCTGTTTTTTTTTTTTTTTTTTGTCGCAGTGAGAACGGTGAGGTTGCTGAAGGAAATCCGTACTAAAATCCCGACGGGATATTTAGTATCAATCAACGATTACTACTTGTATAATAATAATGATAATAATGATAACGATAATAATAATAATAACGATAATAATAATAATAGTAATAATAATAATAATAATAATCATAATCATAATAATAATAATAATAATNTTATTTTCTACGTGCATTTTGCTCTTGAGTCATAATGTTTCAAGCTTTGCATTGACGAGCATTTTTGGTTGAAAAATCGCAAAATAAAAGCCGCTAAAAATTTTTTCGTTAAGTCATGGACAAAATTATTCCAAACTGGAGAGAGGAGGAAGAGGAGAGAGAATTTGCTTGCGAAGCAGCGAATGCCTTAGAATGAACTGATTCCCGCTCTGTAAGATCTACTCCGACATCGACAATTTCTTCGCCAAAATTTGATCTTAAATCTCTTTTAAGGTCGACTCTCATGTCTGTAATCGTCCTCAAAGCTCTTCTATACCTAATATTTAATAGCACTGTTATGATATGCAAATCATCGTTTGCACTCAGTAACATGATCAAATGATAAAAGAGAACTTTGAAATACAACTGGTTGGTCGAGTGACTATACGGAAATCAAATTCATCTCATCCTTTTTACAGTTCATTAATTCTAGTCCAATTCTAAGAAATCCATTGAATTC
>JAARMF010004772.1:454-11689 GCA_022844705.1 Toxascaris leonina
ATCCATGTTGTGGATATAACAAAACACTGTGCAATAAAATTCTTCTTCTTGCGGTCCTGTTTCGCTGATCTACAACTGGCCATCTGTTTTCACTCTTTGTGACTAGAAGTGGAAAGGATACGCTTGCAGAAGCATACGAAGTGAATGAAGGAAAACGCCGTTACGTCTGAGGTGGAAATCGGAACAATTTGAGCTATTGACATCATGCGAATCTTCATGTACCGTTTCGATGCCAGCGGCAGCAGCTGTGGAATGGCCAGCAGAACAGAATTGCTACTCGAAACAAAGGTATAGGAAAATTGCAGGCGATTCTTTGCAACCTGCGCAGATACATACAGCAGCGTTTAATATGACCGTCCCACGTATCACATTTCTTTGAACATAAAGGATAGGGTGACTCTGCACCGCTCTCTTCATCACACCATTTGTGTGCAAGAACCTATCTGCAGTTCTGTGCATTTTCTGAAATTACCTGTAAGCGAATAACCACTGCTTGTTGCAACAGAACGTATAGGAGGCTTCAGTCACATGGACGCAAGAATAATGTCGGAGAGAACTACCCGATCAAGGTGTTGGAAGAAATGATTTTTGATGTATCTTCAGTGTACACCAATAGTTCACAGATAGGGGGTGTCGCGATTACTCGCGATATTAAGANAATCGCAGAAACCTTCCGGAAGAAATGGATTCGCTCCACATGTGGGCGCCTTAGATAGAAGGCATAGGTAAAGAAGCTCATGAGGGATCCATCTGGGGGTACGCACTCAACAAGACTAATGGCGGCGTAAGCGGACTGTAATGTTGATCCTTGATGTTCTCTGCCTCTCTCCCCGGTTTCGCTTGGAATTTTTGGGATTCGTTCGAAGCGACCGAGGATTGCGACTAGGCTACATTTTTACATGCGCAGTCATCAACCCGTCCGTTTCATGTCTTTTGTCATAACAGGAGGAGAACCCGAAACTTGCGTGTGTTATTCTTCCTCCTTGCATCTACATAAGTTGTCAACGGAAGAGTCTCTTGAAGAGTCCCTGGTCAATCTAGTGAGCGAGGCAACCCGTGGCAGTAACATGCTTGATCTTGTTTTGACCGATGATACCACCCTCATTAGCGTGTTTAGGTTGTCGAAAACTTTTCCGCAAGTGACNGTGTTTAGGTTGTCGAAAACTTTTCTGCAAGTGACCATGCCAGTATCAATTTAGAGATCAATACCGTGACCTCCCATCAAACGATGCTACTTAGCTGTGACTGGAATGCATACTTTACGGAATGCCTTTACATTAATGAAACGTATGACAGATTTGTATGCTTCGTGCATAACGTGATAGCGTCTTGCGCTCCGCTTGTGAAATGGAAAGCGCCTTCTCAATCATTACCCAATTATATTCAACGCATTGCGACAAAGAAGCATTTTTTATTGCTTGATCGTCATAAACCTGGTGGCATGGAAGTTTTTTCAAGATGTGTTAACGATCTACGAATCAAATGCGAGAACTTTATGAGAAATCGGGAGAAACGTGTGATTTGCTCTGGGGGCGCTAAGCTTTTTTATAAATACGTGAATGGCAAGTTAAATTCTCGACAGGAAGTGGGAGCACTAAGGAACAGCCAGTCGGGCTTAATAACAGACGATCTAGTCAAATGCAATATGTTTGCTGAATATTTCTCAAGTGTTTTTGTGGAAGATAATGGTATGTTACCAATATTTCCCACTCTATGTGCCAAGCATTTGGACTTTGTTGATGTAAGCACTGCCTCCGTTCTGAAGGCTGTTCGTAAACCAAGAACAAGGTCTTACTTACACCAGACGACATCCCTTCACTGTTCCTAAAACACACTGCAAAAGCAATCTCGTGGCCGCCTAGTATGATTTTTGCACGTTCCTTCTCTTGTTCGCATCTTCCCTCTGCTTAGAAGCGTGCGTTCGCTTCACCCTTGCTGAAGAAACCATCTGCCACTGCAGTAAAAAAACTATCGCCCGAATAGTCTGGCCTCGTCTGCTTGCAAGGCTCTTGAAATAATCGTTAAGACGCATTGATGGACCACTTCACGCGAAACAACCTTCTGAACACTACTCAATTCGGCTTTGTTCCTGGTCGATCAACGTTGTCGCAACTTATCTCGTGCCTAGGCGATTGGGCGTCTTCGCTGAACATGGCAGTTGAGACGGAAATTGTGTACATTGATTATGCTAAAGCTTTCGATACCTTCAGTCAAGAAAAGCTACTCTTCAAACACGAGAAATATGGCGTCGTCGGTACCTTTCTGAAGTGGATCGGAGCATTCTTGTGTGGGCGAAGTTACCAGGTGAGAATGGGAGACACCTCATTCACTCCGCTCCCAATCCTCAGTGGCGTGCCACAAGGAAGTGTCTTGGGTCCAATTTTGTTCCTCATATACATCAACGATGCTCTCGATAATATTCTGAGNCTCGATGATATTCTGAGCTGTACTAAGCTCTTTGCCGACGACCTCAAAATTTACCGCCCATTGCATGATCCCACCAATGACCTCCTTATTCTGCAAAACGATCTTAATGAATTTGTCAACTGGTCAAAATTATGGCAGCTAAATGTTTCCCATGGAAAATGTCACAATTGACCCCAAACTTCAATGGAAGTTGCAGTGCTCCATTGTTACTGAAAAGTCTTCAAAAATTGCAAGCTATATTCTCCGCGCTTTGCAGCATAGATGTATTGAACACTACCGAAAGGCTTTTATCGCCTACTGCCAACCCATTTTGGAATACTGCACTCCTGTGTGGTCTCCTTATTCGATTTCTGATATCACGTCAATAAAGAATGTTCAAAACCGCTTCACCCCCAATGCTTTCCGCATATTCTACCCTGGTCCGTATCAGCCAAATTATGCTGCCAGACTAAAAATCTTCAATTTGGAATCGCTAGAATATCGCAGACTCATGTTAGCTTTGATACTCTGTTACAAAATTGTGTTCGGCTTTTCCGATATCCCGCTCTCAGAATTATTTCAGTTCGATCCTCCCCGTAGTCGACGTGTACATCAGTTTCAGCTCGTCAAAAAGTGTTGCAGCAAAAACAGTGTTCTACACAATTTCCAGTTTCCCGTTGTAGGAGTCCGGAAACAATTGTCAATGCACCCACTCCTTCAGTTTTTAAACTGCGGCTGAGTCGCTTCGATCTAGACACTATTGCTGCTCTCATATTCTAAATGTCTAATCTCCAGAAATTTGTCTTCGCTAATGTCTTCTTCTTCTTCCTGTTCATGCCTACATACTTTTGTATGTTTTCCCACCTTGGGATGTGAAGTAAATAAATAAATAAATTGTACTTTGGAAGAAAGTTGTCATATCTGATATATTCCTGCCGTTCTAGAAATCGATGGCAGAAATCACAGAACCACAGGACGGAGATTACATGTGTGCTTGACTTGAGATCTGAAATTTCTTGACGACTGCGTCCGAGGTTGCAGATAAGGGAGGCGGTGTTATCATTGTTTGACAGCATTGCTGCCAAGCATCACTTCAACCCAATGTTATCTGAGCGCTTTCTTCGCCGAAGGTGAAATTATCCACTGCGTGGGGTCGTAAAGGCAGAAATTTCGCACTCAGTTTGCTTCTGTGAAAAAGACATCTGTCATGAGACCAACTAGACAGCCATTCTCCCCTTCTCGACACGTAGACGAATCGCAGTTGACAAGGGACAGGTTTCCGTACGCAAACAAATTGAATCTTGGAAGACAACATGTCAAATTCAAGACGAATGATGGTTTAAACAACGATGCTATTTGGAAGCTGGAGGGTCGCAGAACCGTGAACTGTGACAGTTAAGACGCGGACCGCGGAACAGGAAGCGAGCTCGAAAACATTGTAGAATAGGCTTCTCCAAGGTGAAGGTTTTTGAAGCGTTATGCACTCAAAGACGCCTCTGATAGAAGTTTTATAAAATAATTCCTTCTTGACGTGTCTCTTAACACTGCAGTCGGCTGATGGCGTTCCGACCGACTCCACAGTCTCGCGAAGCTCGAGCCAAAAAATCCATAGCATCGTTGTAAAACTAGCTGCTCCAGGGGCTCCAACCACTGCTCATTTCATGATGATCGTCGTGATGATGATGATCACGATGATGATGGTGCGGCGGCACGAAACACCCGTCATTCACGCGGATCCTGAAAAAAAGAGCAGGCATCCATTTTAACCTTGCCATTGTAACTTTGAAACTGCGGCAAAGATGCAAAAGGCGCCCGGTGATTTGGCGTGACAGAATGAAGACTGTGGGAAATGACACACACCAATACGCACCCGTCCATATTGCAACCGAAAGGCCGGCTCGTGAGCGACGGACGTGTAAATTTCCGTCAAATTTAGTGCAGCGATGGTGATTCAACGACGTGATGTACGAAAAACTGAGCGCACGACAGTGTGCTCAAGATCTCGTAGCCCAAGACGACGTAACGAAACGTAGCATCGGTCTCCTTCCTCATTATATGGGGGAATTCGAACCTTCCTTTCAGAGACCTTACAAACCCAGATGTGAAGTTCCACATTGCAAAACGTCAAAAACACACTTACTTCCTAGGGGGCCGATCTGATTATCAGCTCTGCAGCTAAATTGATTCATACCGCGACAAAAGCTTACGTCGTTTTCACCGCATAGTTTCGACAACCTAACCTAACGTGAAGAACGATAAAACGTTTGGATTGTGTTTCAGTGCCGCAGATGAGATAATCCCGGAGTGGAATCACAAAATGGCTAGTTTGGAAGTTAAGGAGAGGGAGGGAGAGTCACAAAACGTCTAAGAGGTACGCTCCAATGAACAATCATGCATGACCTACGTGCGTCCGAGGGAATTGGGCCCCTTTCGATTTCTTGCTGACCATTACACCACAGACGCGTCCTCCTGCATCGCGATTTGAAGTACCTTGAAAAGGGATCACCGACACAATTTCTAACGATTGCCCTAGTGAGCTCCCCCTTTGTGAAAATGCGAGCGACGTGTACCACGAGCCGATGAAAAATTGCAGACGTATTCGATATGCAGATTGCTATGCAGAGTTCAACGCAGCAGCTCTATGCGTATCCCTGAGAAAGGTGAATCTTTAACGACTGAGAGGTTGCTCGCGGAAAACTGATAACTGAATGGCGTCATCCGCATCAAGGGCATATCATTGCTTTCAACGCAGGGTGGCCGACCATCACACCACATACGCGTGTTTCTTCAGCGCGTATTGATATGCCCTGAAAGCAGATCATCCGACCTAGTTCGCACTATCTGTGCGAGCAACGTCCCCGTCGGTTTAAGACTCACTATCTACAGGGACGCTTCAACGAACAGTCACACACGATCGGTGTGGGTGTGAGGGGAATCCAACCCCTGTCGATTGCTTTTGCGAGCAGCGTCCCCAAAGTTTTATGATGCAATGTTCTCAGGGGTGAGCAACCTATCCCTCAAAACGGTGTACCTTTAGCCGATGGAGACGTTGCTTTCAGAGTCGTTAGAACTGGAGGAAGGTATCCGTTTTCAGAGTATATCACCACGCCATAAAGGAACACCCGGTATTGTGTGATAGTCGGTAATCCTGCGGTGAACGCAACGCAGTTTCTCTTCATTGCAATCTGCGTACGGAATACGTCTGCAACGGTTCATCTGCTCGTGGAAGATGTCGCTGTTGTTTTCACAAACGGGAATCTACGCTTTTGTGTTGCCCCATTAATTTTCGTATATCTCGCATCGTGTTTTCGTTAACTGTTTTTTTCTTGCAGTCCTTAGGTCACATGTAGGAAATGCTGGGTGCGCCAAATTCCGGAAACGGTTGTTAAATATTCGTCAACTGCATCTGAGCATCGTGAAATTATTTTTATGATCGTCGCTCCGCCGTTTCTACCTCTTCGAATGTCATTGATATTGTGTTTGTATAATCCGTTATGCGTGTGTGGCGGTGTAGATATCCGGACGGGAGCAGATATTCGAATGCCAAGAAGTGCCGAAAACTCGAAAGCTCAAGCGGAGCAGCACCTAACAAGCGTCAGGCGTAAGCGTGAGGCCAGATGAACTTAAACCTTTTGAATATATTGACCACCAGGAGGAAGGATTCCCGGCGCTTAATGGAGACAATGACTTTTTTCCTGGTCTTCTCGCACCGAATGACTTTTGTTATGATATTTATTCTAGTTCCGAGATGGTTGACGGGCATTCGTTCCAAACAACCTTCATGCTCGAGTCCGTGAAATGCTGAGAACAACAGAACGTGGCAAGGAATGTAGAGTGGACGTTGTTTCCATTTGGCGCACTTCCGTTTGGTGCTCATTCATTCGTAATCGCGAAAAGTTGGATTTTCTAGAATGTCCCTCTTAAATGAGCTCTTAATTGTCAAATGCCATTTCAATGTCACGATGAGGTATACGGGATTCTTCCACAAATAGTTAAGCATCAAAAACTTGGAACGTGGGGAAGAGAACTAAATCCTACAAGTGCAGTAAAGACATTGTCCAAAGTAATTCTCTTTTGTTTTTTTTGTGTGAAAGCTGAAGCGATTCTCTTCTGCTATTGCCCTTCGGAAATCAGGCTATGCTAAACATATTCTGTACGTGCGAATTAGTACGAACGAGAGCGTGAATACTTGATAGTCGTCGGATGGGTTTCTCTGAGATTTTTGAAGCGACATTTACTATATACAAAGACACCTCTGATAGATATTTTATAACATAATTCCTCCATGACGTGTCTGTTACAAATGCAGTTGTCTGGTGGCATGACGATCGACTCCAGAGTGGCGTCCACCTCTAGCCATAAAATCCGTGGCACCGCTGTATAAATAGCCTCACCAGGGCCTCCATCCGCCGCCCATTCCATGATGATGATCGTGATGATGATGATCATGATGATGATGGTCATCATGATGATGATGGTGCGGCGGCATGAAACCCCCACCCCAGTACCTTTTCACGCGGATCCTGAAAAAAAGAGGACCCATCAATTCCAAACATTGCGTTTGCTGTAAGATGGAGCAAGCTCCGGATATTTTGGCTTAACAGAATGAAGGCTATTGAGAATGACGGCAGACCAAAATGTTCCCGTCCACACTGCAACCGAAAGGCAGGTTTGTAAGCGATGGACATGTGAATTTCTCTAAATAGCAATGCAACGGCGGTGATGTCAGCGAGGTAAAGGGCGAACAACTGAGCGCATGTCCTCATCTCCAAGATCGTTGTACCCAGAAATGGGTTTGACTGCGTTTTAACTTCTTAATCAGGTGGGAAGATTTCAGTCTCCTATTCCGAGACATCAGAACCATCGCTATAACGCAATAGGTGGCAAAGCACCGACAACACACCTATGTTCCGGAGTATCGTTCTGATCACACGCTCCGCAACAAAGGTACTTCATGTTGTGGCGACTGCTTGCATTATCTTCATCTCACAGTTTGGACAACGTGTGCATCGTGTTTGGATGCCGCAGATGTGGCAATCGCGAAACCGAAGCACAAAATGGCGAATTTGGAAGCCAGGGAGAGTTCTAAAAGACGTTGATAGATTTCCTATTGTGATTGCAGCGGAAGCGTGACGGAATACAAATTTCATACCCTTCAGACGACGCCGATGAGATATCTGCATTGATCACTTGTATAAGCGTTAGCAGGAGAGCAAGGAAAACGATGACGCAATGCCTCATTCTCTTCTGTAAAAGTGAACAGTACACGCACGCCTCATAAGCACCACCTCGCTGCTCTTCGTGAGTGCTCGATGAACGAAAGCAATGGGAGCATTGAGCATTACGATCATTAAAATTTCATGGGTTCCGGTGTTATGCCTTCAGGTCAGCTCCCCACTCCCTCCCTCCCTCCAAGCGTTCGCGTTGTAGTTCTGTATCTTCTCATGTCGCTCTATTTAATCTGCCATCCTATGTCCACTTCGGACGCAGCTACCGTACAATAAACGTTATTCGTTTTGCAACGGGTGCAATCATAACGATGAGGTACTTGTCGAACTGACGTCATAGGCTTCAATTTCTGCGAAAGATGAACCCGCAAATAGCCCTCTGTTAACGAAACGCATCGCTGATTACCGAGTTTGCAGCGATTAATGAATTTTTCTCAGAAAATATGATATTTTTTGGAAAACCTATTTTGATGAAGTGTAGAACTCAAGCAACAAGCGAGAATGGTACAGTGCAATTCACCCATCGTCACGTCTTTTTAGAACTCTTTTCACATTGGGGCTCATGTCTTCATCTGGCGTATAGAAGGGACTTTGAAGGAGACCAAACAAAAATTTTGGCTAACAGAACATGGGAAAATATCGATGGAAGATGTGAATGTGGAATTGAAGTCTGAGAAAGGCGCCAACAATGAAGTGTATGATCGCCCGATTCTGATATTCGAATCCGCATGTTTGGGCGAGGTACAAGGTGGCCAGGAAGGAGGGGAACAAATGCACAGTGCTCCAATAACAACATATCTAATACTGATCTTCTCTTCAAACAGTCAGCTTTTTCGCAAGCGGCCTCATTGCTCAGGTGATCGCGATGAGAAATACTGAAAATACCCTTCCTGATGTGCACTCAACATGGAAAATCCCTTTTCAGTAGAATATCTGTTGCCATTAGCCATACTGTGGCACTCTCAAAATCGCGACGTAGAGGCATTTTAAGTCCAGAGCTATTTTAGTTCACGTTATTGGTTATAATTTCATTTAACAACAATAAAATTCTAGAGTGAACAGAGGAAGAATTGGAAGCGAATAGACACAAAAGAGCACTCAAGAACGCTGTGGATGTTTCGATTTAGGGACAGTGTTCTCCGTGCCTCTACGCATTTATAACATTTCACTTTGATCAACGATCTCGAATTTGGCAAACTGTTGGCCAAAACAACAGCAAGAAATGGTTTCGCTCGAAGAAGATATACCGGGACGGATCCGCAGAAAGGCAGCAAAAAAATTTGTATCTTAGCAAGAGATATGAGTCATCACACACGTCATCTGCCGACGGCTGCAATCGGCGCCTATTGGACGTGTAAACAAGCGCAGGAATAAACTAGTTGTTCAGAGTTCATAACGCGCTGAAATTGAACGTGAGAAGCGTGCAATAGGCCTGTTGCGGAAAAAAGACAAAGTGATTTCATTAAAGATGTCGCCAGGTTTTTTGTGGAAGTGAATAGCATTTGTTACTGATATAGCAAACACTGCAATGGAAGTTCGTCTCACATGCTGGAGCTTCTCGGGATGAAAAAGGTTGTTAAGTTGACTGATAGACCGCGAACTGAGGGAGGATTTGGCACTTACTTCCATTTTTCGCATCGAGCTTTTCGGCTACTCTGAAAAATAACGGTGTTCAATTATTAGTTGGCAGATGATGGGGTACTGTGCTTGCGGTCAGCATAGTCCATCCTTCATCGCGACATTCGCACCGAATTTTGTGTGGCCTCTCATGCATTCCGCGATCATCTGCACCTGATCTGCGTCTGATCGGCTAACAAAGGGCTGGACCGAGAGGACATACGTATTAACAGCATGCAGGCTGGTTTCTACTTCTCTCGAGGACGATGAGTCAAGCTGGACTGACATCTCTTTGAAAGCAGTGAGATTACTAGCTTCCACTATATGAGCTGGTACTGATTCCATGCTCGAATGACTCCAAGGGAAATTGAACTAATTTGCTCTTTTTGGTTGAAAATCAACGTTATAGCTGAAAACGATGAAATCGGGAGCGTGTGTTGAATGGGGTATACGCAAAGATGCTATCGAACGGGACATCGCAGCAGCCATTCACTATCTTAAAGCACGAGTGGAGATCAAATTCAAGTCGTCGGTACTTTAGAATTTCCAGGCCGAGAATCTCTAGCTTCCGGGACAGGAAGGAATAACAGAATCAGGAAAGGCCTTGGGAGAAGCAGGTCTTGTGTATCGCCTCTGCACGCTTTCAATTATTTCAGCGTCTTTATCAGTGCATGGTGAACATATCTGAGTGCAGTATCCGAGAAGAGGGCGGCAATAGACAATAAAAGCNTATAGACAATAAAAGCAAGCCTTTAGTGTTCAATGCACGGGTGTTATAAGGAACGTAGTATACAATGAGCTACTCGTGATGTTTTTCCTGCTACTTCCCTACAGTGAAAAGTTCATTTGAGGTGTGAAGTGACATGCGGACCTAAGTCCTTGATAACTTCTTGCTCGCAAAGCTTACTCCGATTAAGACGTAAAGGGCAATCATGATGGAAGTTCAAATGAATGAGACTACTTTTTTCTTCCGATATGCGCAACTGCCAAGTTTGCGACCAACGTTCTACATATATGAGGTCTTTTTGAAGCTCGCAATAGTTCGCAGCAGGGTTGCTAAGTGAGCGATAAATCTTAAGGTCGTTCGGAAACAGCCGGCATGCACTCGACAAGCCGCCAGATAAATCATTTACATGAATAAGAAGGAGTAAAGGGCCAAGTATCCTCACTTGTGAAACTTCGCTGGTAATAATGCGAGGCTCCGTATAGCATCCACCAATTTTTACCACAGAATTTCGCTGTGATAAAAAAGATCTCAGACATTCCAGAAGGTCATCACATATCCCATAACTTTTAACTTCAACGAACAATTTCTGGTGGCAGACTGTATCAAAGGCTTTAGCATAATCGATGTAGACCACCTCAATCTGCTGGTTTTTATTTACTGCGGAGTACCAGTCATGAAAATAGGATAGCAGATGTGACAACGTGGACTTTCTAGGCAGNGAAACAGGATAGCAGCTGTGACAACGTGGACTTTCTAGGCAGAAGATCGTACTAAGCAGGACAAATCAATGCTTTTGAATCGAAATGGAACAAAATATTTTCTTTGGCAATAATTTCCAAGATCTTACATATTCATGAAATTAGGCTGATGGGGCTATAATTTTGCATCCTGTTCGCTGGAGCCTTTTTTAATTTAATTGTCACGATAGCCGTCTTCCATTCTGATGGCAGGGAACCAGTGACCAGAGCGTGTTTGAATACATAAGAATGTGGGAACCATAACCCTTCAGAGGCCCGCTTTATAGAGTACAGAGGCACCGGATGATAAGGAGATCTTATCGCTGAGCCTACTAATAGCAGCGGTGAGTACGTCACAACCAACAGGAACCCAATATAATTTTTTAACACATCTTGCAGGAAAGATAGGTGCCTCGTTATCATCAGTCGTAAATACTTCACTAAAGTAATTTGCAAACATTTCACATTTCTCCCGGCTGTCATTGGGAGGTTGCTGAGCGGTCGTGTTTCCAGCCACTCA
>JAARMF010004773.1:0-13840 GCA_022844705.1 Toxascaris leonina
ATACGTAAGTTCATGTAAGGCACTAATATCTTTGCATGATGAATTGTTGAGGTATTATTTTCGGAATGTTTACTATACTTGCCAAAAGTTTTGCCGTGGTCTCGTTTAAGGATTAGGCGCTTCCGGTTTCTTTTTATCTTCAGCAGACCAAAACTGCATCTGCAAAACTTGAAGAAATTGACCGCAGAAGAATTACACAGAAGTGAAACGGATCGTTCATGAATGAAAATTTTTTGTTACTAGTACATTGTGAGTATGTATTACGGCTGTATAGATGGAGTACTGAGAGCAGTCAAATAATTGTTTGCAAGAAGAATGACCAATAATATATTGGAATTCTTTGTTTTCTTGCAGACAACACATTTCTATGAGATGGTCGTAATAGAGTGCGTGTTTGTTTTACCGAGTGGCAGCATTTTTTTTAAAACTCTGAATGCAGAGGCGATTTTTCTTTCTATCAGGCTTCGTTGTTGTTTTGTTTTGTTTTTGCATACATTGATGAATCTCCGTTCGGTTGAGATTCTCTCGATATGTCGCTTGAAGCCACAATAAGAGAGTCTTCTGAAAGTAAGAGAGGATTTACGAGGGCGGAATCTGTGTAACGAGAAACGTCCAACAAATATATTTCGCGTTGCTACACGGGCTCATTGGGTAGAAATGGAGGATTTTGCCACATTCGGATGCAGAACACGAATTTCCTGTTATAGAAATGTTTATTTGCTCATGAATGATTCAAATAATAGGCTTTACTTTAATCAAGTTTGTTTATTACCAGCTAATAAATAGAGCCCTGGTTACTTGTTGATATCTAAAACTTGGTGCAGTTTACATTACCTATTGATAGCTGTTGATACAGCTAGATGATATCTCGGACAAATTTAAATATGGTCAGATTTACACCTGTTGAGAGTATCAATTCGTTGCACTAGAACTGCGTGAGTTGAACTTGCGCAGTTTGCATCTGACTACAGGTGTCGCTCTATAATTGCATACCATGAGTACTTCGGTCGTTTTCCAGGCCTTCATTGGAAGTGAAGAGTTGGAAGTTAAAAAAAGAATACATTGCTTGACATGTTTATGACTGCTGTGCGGTTCCAGAAATCCACTTTGGACTGAGGTCTTCTCACAGTCAGTTGACCTCTGGAAGCATTGACGGTAGTGATTGATTTAAAAGTTTCCCAAACATGATCCATCTCGAACAGGAGGGAATACCTTCTGCGCGGAGGTGGAGTGGTAGAGGGGGTAAAGTGGAAAGGGGATCAAGAGGTGTTAGTTGACAGCAAAGCAAACACTACTGGAATTTCCACCACGCAATCAGTCTTTGCACAAATCAACGATACCTCTCTGTGTTTTAACAACAACTTACTTTTGCGTTGTTTGCTGCTTTGGGTTTCGCCGACTGCCGCAGCATCAGTGTGCAAATCCATATGCGGAAACGACTCTTGCGCAGTCTGTTTTTACGTCATTCGATGTGCTCGTCGATAACCTCCATTTGCACCCTTTTCCGCTCAATCTGCGGATTTTATTTGAAGGGGCAGTTCCCATGCTTCTTACGAGTTATTTTCTGCAATTGCTGATGGTCGTGTCGACAAGTGGAATCGAGTGAATTAAGTCATCCTTCACTATCGGTGATTAGCATTTGAGAACTTCAGCTAGTAAGTTTTTTTCTTCGCTTTTTGAAATCGTTGGTGATACTTTTGCTTCATATCAAAGTACAACCATGCAGTTTGCAGAAGCAAGATTTTTTGCAGTGCTTTACAGTCCTCCAGATCCTACTTGGTGAACAGTTTTTTTCTCATTTGCCTACGGACTTTTGCATCTTGATTTTTGACAGTGATTTTTGCCCGTTTCATCCTGTATGTTGATGCTTCCATCCTCACTCACCTTTCAAGAGTTAGATTGCATCTCCTTCCACTATGTCCGTTGAAGTTGCCGGCTTGCCTACATCATCGAAGAGGGCGGACCCGCAAGAAAAGGGGAGGGCGGGGGGAGGGGGGGGGAAGGGAGAGAGAATGGGGATGACTTGGACGAATTCAACACGTAGTTGAGAAATGGACAAGACTGGTATGTTCATCATACTCAGCATTCTTCCAGTGTAATCAATCAATTATGCAGCCGGCAGCACATACGTGCTGTTAAATTTATCCGAAGCGTGGTCGTCGAATAGGTTTGCAAGAGCGAACAACGAGGAAGAGGACCCATCGATTGAGGGAGGAAAGGACTGGGAGTAGAGGGATCTGGAGAAAAAACAGTGCCATCTCCGATCGTCTGACAGGATATGGTAGTTCTGGCGATTGTATGAAAACACTGTTTTCAGTTTCTTCATCGCTTCGGCAACAGCAATGAAGTTTTTTGGGAGGGCGTTCATCCACTCTTTTGCCTAGTGCTTCAGTAGTCGGATAGCGGTGCAACTTCTGTTCTCGGCCTTTTGTGCTCCACACTTTACTGCGGAGTTATGCGGCTTTGTTTTATTCATTCACGAGCATCATGTGCTTTATCCTCGCTAAGTCAACCAGTTTAACAAATGGTTGGGCATTAAGGCAGGAACAGTTCCTTTCCGTGAATGATTGTCTAGGGGCTTGAGCGGAAAATCTGACATTTTTTAGCAGCCGAGAGTTTTCAAGAGTGGAGCCGACATTTGACCAGTGACTTGCATCCATAAGCTAATATCATTCAAGTTCTGAGATGATGTTTTGTGGCTACCGAGTCGGAATCCAACGATGCATTTGTCTGTATGCACAGAGATGTGAGTCTTTCAAACTGAGAGTGCGCACAAGGCTGCGCACATTCCACGATGAACTGTCACTTCCGCTCTCACTTCAGTCAGCATTGCGCCTTTGGAGCCCGCCAAGTGATGTCAGTGAATTTCAAGGCTGCTTGCAGTTTGTGTTGCCCAAACCTTGAGTACGAGATTTCAACTTTTTTGCGCATATTCGAAGAGAAGATAAATCTGCAAGGACACATCCTGACTGCTGTGTAGGTGAATGTCGAATGGGAAGGAGGAGAGAATGCGGAGAAATAGAACAAAGGCAAACCAGCAGGGGGCATTTTTACATGCAAGCTTGCAATGTGATGTCTTTTTGCTTCAAGTTCTGATGGATGTTATCGATGCCTGAGTGTGGATTGATGTTATTCACCCATGCCTCCTTCGGACCCCTCGAGAGGTGTCTAGTGACGAGGGCCGTCATAAAGACATAACTGGCCAGTCCTGAACCACGAGGTTACAGTATTTTGCGAGGAGGTACGCTGAAGGAAAATTTGCCGCAGAAGAAGTTTGTTAAAGAAACTTTGATTTTTTGCAAAAGCAGTTAACAGGGACCTCACAAGCGAATGCTGGCAAGTTACTGCGAGTTTTAAAACTAAAACTCCCTCAGAAAATGTATGAAGGGCTTTTCGAAGAGTAGCAGCTTCAATTCACAGCAGCTCATTACTTGACAGCAACAACTGCCAGTAGACATTCTCATTACAAAGAAAACATTACTTTTGTTTGAAGCTAGAGCTTCGAAGATATGTAAAAAGCAGACCTGTTTCTTCTCAATTTGTGGTCTGTGAGAGTGAGCTGTTCCGGAGGAAGTTGGAACGCTTTGGATGCCCGAAAGAAGGAGTTCCTGTGTCAGACGCTTTCTTGCATTGATTAAAATGTACGAGCCCAAGAACCGATGAATTCTGATGTGGAAATGTCGTTCAAAAAGCACTTCTTGGTTCCTCCTTAAGAGGTGTTTAT
Organism: Toxascaris leonina; assembly: GCA_022844705.1. Classification (NCBI taxonomy): domain Eukaryota; kingdom Metazoa; phylum Nematoda; class Chromadorea; order Rhabditida; family Ascarididae; genus Toxascaris; species Toxascaris leonina. Next base: position 3,725 of record JAARMF010004773.1, read on the forward strand.
TTTCTCTGCATACGGTGAAAAAGGTTGGAAGTGTTTTACCCAAGGGTTATTCCCGACTTTCATTCAATGTCACACTTCTTGCGGTGATGCTGATGTACGTCTTCTGCCGAGCTTCTGTGCCTGCGTATGGAGAGCCTCCGGGTTTGAGTTGGAAATGCAGTATTTGCACCGGCGGCAGTTGGACACAAGACAACGTCATGCGGACGAATCGATTTTCGCTGCGGCTCGGTGATGTTTTCTTGTGTTTGGCCACACTCGCTCACCCACTTTGTAAACAACTTTTGCATTTGAAGGAACGTAGCTCATAGCTCCACCCAACTCACGCGCCTCGCACACAGCGGTTTGTTCGGATCTCGCAACGGAGACGCCATGTTCGAAGTGGTTGTTTCTCTTTAAACAGTCGGATCAGGTTTTCTGAAATGGTCGTCGTATGAGGGGAGTAAGAATTCTTTACCAAATGCCCTAGAGGCGTTCGACTTGGTACTTCGAATAGTAGGTAATAATAAGTACTTTGAATGATACGCTCCAGCGTCCTTGTTTGGAAGTTGATCATGTGGGACTTTTTTTGGAAGCGCATCATTCGAAACCGTGTTCACCCATTGGAAAAGGTTTTTTGGATAATTTGCCATCAGTAGGTTCTGTAGCTGTTTGTGTTTTCATATTCACTGATATATCTGTTGGCGCATTATGTGTTTCTCGGCTATCGAAAAAGGAATTTCCGAAGTCATTGAAGAGCGCAAGCCAAAATATCGAAAATTCACAAAAGTGGTTATGATATAGCGCTTAATCGATATTAACAATGCTAACAAACATAAGGATTCAGCCCAACTTACAACAGTATACTTTTAAAGTTCATTTCTAACGGAGGTATTCTGAAAAAAACTATCAACAGCGTTTTGCTAAATTTGAGTATGCAAATTGCCTCTTGAAGTAATTGAATCAACCAGCTCATTTTAAGGTAAAAAGACGACTGAAGAGAGCAGTTGTTTCTTGCTGTCGCGTTGAGGAAGTTGTTGCTCCTTTAAACTGGCACAAAAGTGTTGGATGTGTGAAACACCACACATTTTGTTTGTACGGCGTTAAGCGATACAATCAAAGTAATTAGTGGCTGAAAAGAATGGTTATTTTGTGTCATGCACACACTGTCGCAAAATGTTTATTCGTCATGCTGTTGATACAGCCGCTGCAGACGAAAATATCGCTGCGTTCGTGCTGCCGAATAAAACGCTGTTTGCACACACAAATCAGCGGGTAGTCACTAGAATCGAAAACAAGCTATTGTGTGTAGTCATTCAGAAGAAATCATTCGGTTACCATTTTGTATGTTCTTTGATGCAAGCGGCTCGTGCAAGTTTATAACCGCTCATTCTATTTATTGTACCCAAGCTAGTCTTCTAGATCAACTTAGCTAAGCGTCACCATGCTTTTCGTTCAACTCCATTATGCAGAAGTTGCCAACATTTTGATGAGCAATTTATCCGTTATTTTGATATTGTACTTCATATACTGCCTTCATATGAAAACGAATCGGAATACCTTGTGTCGCTTTTTTTCTTCATTCCAGATTGTGCTTACCATTGCGAAGTAGGATATGCAATCGCCTAAAAAGAAATCGCTTCCAATCTTTTCTAAAGCTTCAGCAGCTAAGCAAAGAAGCTGTGAGTGAATGTTCGCATAAAGCCGCCCTTTATTCACACGAAAGCTGCATTGAATTCTGCGACTCGTGTATGATATAACAGAAACATTGACTTCGTCGAACAACGCTGACTTAGTAAGGAATCTTTTCCCATATAGAAATTAAATCTTTTTCTTCTTCTTCTTCCACCATCTGTGCAAAAAGCGGACATCTGTACAATGCGTACCTCTCATCTGCAGAAATTGTGCTGTCTTGTTGGGTTGCTGTGCATTAACACGCAGCGAAAAGAAGATTTAAACGCTGAGACTGGAATTGAAACAATCTATATCGTTACTGAAACTGACAGTTGTTTGGTTCCGACCGCTCTCATTTAAGTGAAATCTTACCGTTTGCTAAGTGCTTTACATAAGTCGTCATAACGATTCGTACGCCCAACGTACCACATCTCACATTTCTTTTCACAAGTGCCGCTAATTAGTGCGTGGCGATCAGCAGCAATGAAATCTGAGATATCATCACGCTTGCGCTTTTTCATTCACATGGCTCTATAGTACCCGAACACCGCTCCCTGCATCACCTGTCATGTGCTTTTGCTTTCCTGGCATAGTTACGCGCGATGTTGGCGACGTTGCTCATCTCTCGCCAGTGTTGTTTGGCTGGGACTAAACCTCCCAAGAGCGCCTTTCGTTGGATCCCTTGGACCAGGTGAAGGCGGAAGGCCTGCTTAGCCAGTAGGTGACGTGCTGTCCTTAAGGTAGAACAGCAAGATATCATGCGAAATGTCTTCACAGAGTCTGCTGAAGCAAGGATAGCACGCTGACTGTCGACGTCTGGGGTCTAGGGTCACGAAATATCATCAGTGAAATTCCCCTGATTAAATGTTTTATTGTCTTCGCTATTGTTTACCAATTTCAGTACATATAGAAACTGCATAAGCCGTTAGGGCATACCATTGCGACCATTAAAGCATCGAGTGAGAATTTTTTTGGGAGGGAGGGGGAACGTTATTTGTCTAAATTGTCAGCGTTATCCACAAATGACTAGCACTATGAGTCCCAAACTGATGATCCTCTATTGTTGCACTTACATTTTGCTTCTTTGTATGTGTAAGTATGATTCGCTGGAAAGGCCGGTCAACGAACTGCAGTTCTACATGCAAACTGAATGATTGCATTCGAAAGTTGTATTTCACTTGACAGGTGCCATATAACTTTTGTAGAGTGGTTTCATATATTCATTCGATTGGCAGTACCTCTTTTTTGCACCTCTTTATGTCTCAACAAACCAGTGAAAGGCATTAGACTGCTTTACGCAACGAATTAATTTGAATGCAATTAGCATTCGTTCAGCTTTCTTCGCGAACGCTTTCCTCGCAATTTGAATACTTAGCGCTATTTCTTGCTTGCATCCGTCCACCTATTGATTTCTTCCTACGCGTTCATATTCAGTTCTATTGCGAAGCAAATAAGAAACAGTTGATTTTATGCATCGCAACTCATATTGAACGTTGGTCCGTTCAACAATGTGTTTTCACATCCAAAAATATAACAATCCTTCCGCAGGTAACTTGTTTGCAATCTGCTACGAAAGTAAAAGTCAGTCATCTCGTGTCCTATCATGAGATAGTAACGGAATTTAGGTAGAGAATCCGCAACCAGCTTCTCCCTTCTCCAACGGTAGAAATGAATATAAAAATCTCTCAAATGATTTACAGTTTTGCACTGCCTTTTTCTTGTATTCGTTTTTCTCTCGTTCAGTATTGTTGTTCATGGCGGTTGTGTCGTTCTTCTGATTAGTCGACAGCGTTGATCAAAATAGTGGCGCATGATGGAAGTAAGCGATGATTTAATTGATGTTGCTTTACTCTTAAAAACGAACAGCTGCTTCGGCTTTTCGAGTGAAGCAACAATCAGCTGAACGCCGAACTTCAAAACATTTTTTGTATCAGCTAAAACACACGTGAAATGTTGTCTCTGCTGAAAGAATATTAAATAACCGAAATGGACATGCTGTAAGTGAACCGAAGTTGATGATATGATGCGTTTTTGGTGTAAAGGTAGCTTGAGAACTGTTGGTGCTTATGAACTAGTAGCCTAGTATTACAGTGTTAAGTTGTTAGTTCATAGTAGGCAAAGTGAGGAACCCTAATTGCGATTGAATAAATGATGTTAAAATTCTCAGTGGCGCTATTGCCCGACATGAACGCTGTGAGAGGTGTTGCCATGTTGGAAATAATAATCCATGTAGTTGAAAACTTGGACGCATTTTGGAACTAAGTAATTTTTCTTCGTCACAACGAGTGAGACGTTTCCAGTCAATTTCCGGCTGTGTGAATGCGAATTTTCGAATTGTTTTCAAATAAAAGTAGAATAAAGGTTTTATTTACGAAACCTTGTTCAAATCGGTAAAATTACGGCCGGAGTCCACCGCGCATGGGAAGTGAAACAACTAATTACTATGAAGCGTAGAATGATGAAATTTGCGGGATGTTTTTTTTTTCGAATTTTGAGCGAGGAAGCGAGTTGATTGAGAATCGGAGCGTTTTAAAACACGAGATGCTGTTACACCGAAACGGTAAAAGCCTATCTTTATGTGTGCTGAGAGAGCTTGATGGATTTAACGATCGAGGGAAATGTCCGAGACGAATTTTAGTCGTCAGTTGGGGCGAACAATTTCGAAGCAGAAACTGATTATCGAAAATAGGCGCCTATCGATTGCTCACCCGTTTTTGAAGAGCCAAAATGGGCGCTTCGTTTTTTGTTTCCCACTTAGGCACCAGCAGTTTCAACGCAATGCTGCCTTCCATTTGCTTTGAAGTTGGATTCCTGCAGCGTCATCTAGTTAAATTCTTAGGATGGTGTATTTCCGGGAGAGCCAGGACTGTTCGACCGATCTGACATGCCCGGTCTTCCTATTCCAATAAGATGCGCTCAAGAAAACGTACTGAATTTTCCACTCTCTTAAATGGAAAAATTCAATCCATTTTGTTCGATGCACTCATTTCAGATGGCAGGGTAGAGCAAAACGAGTGTGTGCTAGTGGTCTCGCTGGCCGAACGCTGAGCCAGATTTCAGGCAACACTGACAGTGCGAAAGTATTAGACAAACCACAAGAACAAGCCGTATAGTCTTGTACAGTATGTTCATCCATAGAAATGCCATTATTTCGTTGTATTGTTTCTCTTGCTTTATTTTAACGCTTGATCAGCGCACCGCTAGGCATAGGTGTTTGCTCACTTCACCTATAAATCAGCTTGTACACGATTGTCAGCACCGGAATTTCCTAAATATATACCTAACAGATTTGTGAGAAACTTGATTATGCTTACGACGATTCATATAAATGATCGTTCGCAGGTACTTATTGAGAATTCCACATTTCGATTACCTACGTATGTTGGGTTATCGTAAAGCGCAAGGATGGAGTGATTACCCATTTGCTAGCCAATAGCCGCAGAGGTCTTCAAGTAAATCTTTGGAGAGAAAAAAACGTGTTCTAACAAATCCGTGGTTTGATTACTAATAGTATCACTTACGTGTTGTAGAACTGATTGGCTGAGCATGTTTTGCTTCATGTAGTCGTTGTCTGTTAATCGACAAGGCAAATCTTCCTGCAGGAAGAGACAAAATGAAGCTTCGGAGCAGAAATTCCATGAATACTATTGACAGGACAAGTAAACCCTGATAGTGACTGGTCGCAGTTGATAGCACGTTGTTCAATTGACAGGTAGCACATTAAAATACTTTTTCAAAGCAGGCGAAGTAATCCAGCTCGATTTGATCAGCATTATCACGTTATACGGTGAAGCTAAGCCGCATTCAATCGTTTCTATGCGCTGCGTAATTAATAATTACGTTGGGAGATTTTTACAATCCTCATTGGGTGAAAAATGGGTAGGAAAGGGATATGAGCTCGTTTTCGATATCGACAACGAGTAGAAAACTGCTGCTTGTCGCATTCGGATTGGGATTTTTTCTTTCGAAGCGATAAATAATAGCGATTATTTTACCTGCGTTTCACTGTCCCACTATTCACATGAAAAGTGACAGTGGTGTATATTTGTGTGGCTGCTGCCTCTATCTTCTTTTATGCTGGCCGCACTGAAGAAAATCATTCCGAAAATTCTGTTCGTACCGCATTTCAAATTTTTACGCAGCCAATCGCTTTCAGTGTGAATAGTGGAATTTCTGCACGTCCGGAACACTTGCATCCGTTTGTCCACCAACTCCACAGTAGAAGGCGGTTTCCTAGACAGGAAATAATGAAATAAATTTTCCATGTCTCCTTGAAATGTAATCTATCAATGACGTGGTGAAATCGAGTGATGCAACAATTGATGAGTCGCTGCTTGCATTCGTGTCCTCCCACTGCACATCGTCTCTTCATCTTACACATATCGGCTATTTCGTTCAACAGTCGTCCATCTTTTGAATGCATTGTTGAGGTCTAATGATTGCTCCACGTTGAAATGTATCACATCGATTACATGAGGTTTTCCTGCGCAACTTCACCATTTATGTTAAAATGGACCCTTATTTATGAAGCTGAGATAAAAATAAACAAATAATCGGTGAAAGTAAGAGTGTTTGTCCATTAGCCACAAAAATTTATTCCAGCCTTAATTCAGCCATAGTATCGCTCGCATCCGAACATTTCTCGTTTTATGCATGAATGAAAATAAGTGCTAGTAAATCCGTAGATATTTACGTATTATCACTTGATCACTTGATTGACCGGACTGTCGAACGTCGATGACGCTGCCGGTCACAATGCGCTTCCATTAGGGTACTGAGGCCCGTGGTTTTGCATTGTTGTAGACAAAAAGTGACGCCACCCCGCTGGCCAGGCGAGCNAAATCTTCTTTAAATTTGGTAGGAATAATGATAAGGGGTTTCCTCCTCGTGTTACCGTTGTTAAATAACACGAGGAGGAAACTGAATTTTCTTGGATTCGTCCTACCGATTCAGTTCCGAAAAGCGTTGGCGCGCCACCGCCAACACCAGTCACACCCTGATGAATTTCGCCGTCGGTTGGTTCACGCCTGCTTATTCTGCATATTCGCAGGTGACCGTCATATCTGACGGTCTTTCGCGACCCTTCCACCGCATCGAGCTGAGCGGTATGAAACCGACCGCTCAGCAGCCGCCCAACGACACCGACAACGTATTATATGTGTGAAAATCTTCTTTAAATTTGGTAGGAATAATGATAAGGGGTTTCCTCCTCGTGTTACCGTTGTTAAATAACACGAGGAGGAAACTGAATTTTCTTGGATTCGTCCTACCGATTCAGTTCCGAAAAGCGTTGGCGCGCCACCGCCAACACCAGTCACACCCTGATGAATTTCGCCGTCGGTTGGTTCACGCCTGCTTATTCTGCATATTCGCAGGTGACCGTCATATCTGACGGTCTTTCGCGACCCTTCCACCGCATCGAGCTGAGCGGTATGAAACCGACCGCTCAGCAGCCGCCCAACGACACCGACAACGTATTATATGTGTGAAAATCTTCTTTAAATTTGGTAGGAATAATGATAAGGGGTTTCCTCCTCGTGTTACCGTTGTTAAATAACACGAGGAGGAAACTGAATTTTCTTGGATTCGTCCTACCGATTCAGTTCCGAATCGCACAGTTACTAATATAGTCAGGATCGGGAAGTATTTGACAAAAGACATGTTCCTTGTATTTGATAAAACGATCACAATACATTATTTATGAAGTCTGAACATGGAGAGAAAATGCAATTCTTTTTAAATGCACTTGACTCTGAAAACGGTAACGACCCAAAAGGAAAATGACTTCCTATCCCTTCCCTCCCCTCTCTCCGTCAATCCCTTCACTCACTTCATTCTCTCCTGCCCTCAAGTCCCAAAATTCCACGTTGTGTGCATTATGTTTTCGTTGCACGAAATGCTGAAAAAGTTGAGTTGGTCAGATCTTATTACATGACTTCCTTAAATTAGTTGGAAGCGCGATGTTCTTTTTCGTTGTTATGCGCACCTAAGGAAAACAAAGAAAAAAAATATCATTTCACATGGCTGCTATTTTTTCCTCGCGCGCTCGAAAATAGTGACAGACGCCTTACCGTACGTAGCGATCTCGCTCGCCCTCCACTTTTTCGTTGATCACTTGTCGCTGATGAACTCTGATGCCGTAGGTGGTCAGTGTACTATCGCAACAGGTTAGTCACAGAGATGTGTGGGATCTCATGCGATATGAATGAGTTGACTTAAAACTGCATAAACCTGGCGTCACCTACATATACACTTATGCTGTACAAAAAGTGAGCAAGTCAAATGCGAGCAACAAGCAATCGGCACCTTTCCCAGCTGAGGTTGTTGAGGTAGGTGGATAAGCACGCAAAACAGCCGGAACAAACGTGGCCAACCAGAACTGGGAACAATTTCATTCCTGTTTCGCTCGTCTCGTACTGCTGCGCATCAAAAAACAAGGGGATTGCTTAATGGCACCACGAGGGAGCTCACCTTGCAGTCATTATCCGTGCGCCGAACTGCGGCCACAATTATTGATCAGTGTGCAGTGCTGCTACCGCGCGGTTCGTAATTTCAAAGTGTGGACCTACGTTCGCGCGAATGTTTCGCTTTATTTTAAGCCACTTGACTGCATCAAGTTTGCTTTCATCAACATGTCATGCTGTTATCGTGAGTGATATTTTCGCGTTTTTAGCGACAATTCTGCATTGCGCTCTTTCCCACTTCCGCATTCACTGTGCTCTTGCAGGGAACCATACCTCTTTTTTTCATATGTTTTCGAAAACTGTAACACGATGTTAATGTTTTGAAATATTACGCAGAATGGCCAAGTCATGGAACGTATGTTTTTGTGTTAAGAAGTTTTGCTTATTCAGTAAACGCCATTGATGGATTTGATGATTAACGAAGACCTAATGATAACTGAGTGGAAGGCATCTGAGGACAGTCGGTGAACAACATCTTTAAGTGAAAAGCTGAGCGCTTAAACAACAGAAAAGCTTCGATGATTGTCTAAATATGATTTGAATGTAATTTTCGCTGTGTGGAGCAACTTGTATGATCTCGAAAAAAAGTTCCCAATACTAATCTGTAGGCTTTTGTTGGGAAGTTATCCATCCTTAACGGTTTCAACGATTCGAATGAAAATATTAGCGGCACTATGGATTTGACATTGTCTTTTTGCAATGATCTTACCACTTGTATTTGTCATCTACAAATGAACATGTTGGCTGTGATCAGATCGACTTTAAAAAAGTGCTTGCTTAATTCAGCCGCTTTTTTAAGAAACCAGCACAGCGGCAAATGAACTCCCACTTCTCCAAGTAAAGCTGGTCATTTAAAGATAACAGCTCATTTCCTTGCTTTGTCCACTCTTCTCCTGCGCCATTTCCTATGCGACTCTAAACAGCCTATCGAGTTTTTCATTGAGTAACCGGTGCAAGGCATTCGGTTGTCGTGGATAATTTGTCACGCCTCTAATGTTGTTTATTTCATTGCTGCTATTGGGAATGCTGCTGGAACTCTCAGTTGGCGTCACTGTTCGGGCAACATGCTCAAAACGGTATGTGCGCATCATGAGTAGGCTGCACTTCAATGGTCTTCTTCCTGTTTTTGGATGATGAGCTTGCTTCCTGTCGCGGCGCACAAGTTGGCGTAATGCCTTTCTCTAATTGACCGCAGCAGTAGCGATTGTCGGATGGCCGTCTGGTCGGTCGACTAGCCTCATCGTTTCAACTCTTCCCCTCAAGAACACACAATTCGCTATGTTTTCTCCGTTCCCCAGTGGGATTTTTCAAATTCAGCAAATTGGCTTTCAGTGTTTTCGGTCGTTGCAATTTTGTTTCCTATCCCAGCCGTCGCGCAAGATGTTCGCTCGTCGAGGGTGTTCTCTCACTTTTAGAGTTGATGCGCCATAACATTTTGAATCCCGTCCCGTGCACATTCGTATTTTAAATGCCTTGTGCAGTTGTGTGTTCTTGCAAACTGTGAACGTTCCGTTGCTGCGGGCATTGTGCTACGATCGACAGTGTTTGTTAGTTGCTGGTGACTTCGTTAGTAAGAATTCGCTTAAAAGGGCGTTCGAACGCCATTAAATGTTCTTTCGCACAAAATTTCTGCAGTATGGCCACCTATTGCCTCGCAAACATGTTGCTTTGTTTCTTCCTCAGGGCAGTATAATCGCTGATAATTCTTATCGGTTTACGTGAACGTGAGCGCGAAATCCTGTGTTTAGAAAAAAGGGGCTCCACTGAGACAAGAATGCATCAGCATTCTTTCGTAACTGTTTCAGAAACTGTGCCACGCTGTTTGCTAAAAAGTGTTGCTTGATTATTTTATTTATTCGTTTTATTTATTTATTTGATTCGTTTATTCAATTCAATTCATCTGTTTATTCCGTTTGTTTACTTGTTTATTTATTCGATTTATTTGTTTATTTATCTGTTTGTTTATTCATTTATCCGTTTTATTTGTTTATTTTCTTACTGA
>JAARMF010004776.1:0-13838 GCA_022844705.1 Toxascaris leonina
TACTCCGTTAATGGGAATTGTTTTCAGCAATACAAAGAGAAATGCGGTTATTTTTGGCCTCTGCACATTTTCCGCCTAAATCATAAAAATTTGTCGGAGAAAAAATATAAGAAACTATTGCGTTCATATTTTGCGGAGGAATGCAAAAGTTTCCTGTCTCATGTACTGAATTATTTATTTATTCATTTATTTTTTGAAAGCATAATTCATTCTGTTGCAGCAAGCGCGCGTACAACGAGCTGTTCACTTTTTTGGTTCTTTGCCGTCACCTTTAGCTTCCGAGTAACGAAGTTATGAATATTTCATGGTATTCTGTTATCGCTTGCATACAGACAGCCCAGAAACGGACAGCCTTCTTTCTAGGTCGCATGCAGAAATGAGAATCAGACCACGATGTATTATTTTTACACGATTTCCGGCGTCAAGTGATAATCTTCTACGCCTCGCTAAGTTGATTTCTGAAAGTACGTTCATTCGGTTTTTCAATTTTTTTCATTTCTTTTCTATCCATGTAACTGTGCTTTATTCTTCTATTGACGTGCGTTTTGCTGTGCTATTGATTGTGCCCATGCACGTAACTTTTACTTACAATGCTGGATTCATAAGAAGTTAGTGATGAATTATTGCATGGTATTTGTTTCGTATTTGGTTGAGATGAGTCGCAGCATGCATTACGGAGCTGCTTCTGTTTCGCACTGATTATCGTTTATGTTTCCTGAACAAATAGGAAAGGGGAAAACATGTGCTAATTTGAGATTCATTATTATATGGTCGAGTGGGGCAGTGGCGAAGCGACAGAGCCTTGGGCGAAGACACCTGGGTTCGATTCCAGGCTGATTTCCGAACGGACCAACCTGAAGGCTGACCACCAGGCGTCCGATAATCTGGTCAAAACAGCCATGTGTGGGCGTGGTTGTTAGCTGCATGAATAAGGGAATCGATGAAACTATATCTGTCTTTGTATCTTGGTTCTATCTTCGTATTCTCTAGTCGTTCCTATTTACAGATTTGAGCAAGGAAAGCAAAACACGCTTACTCGCCTCTTTTCTTGGGTAAAATTTGAGCTTGTGGCACCGAATTACGAATAGCAGTAGTCATATGGGTTAGAATGAGTTGTGCTAATCGACCAACGTTCGAACAAAAACATCAAGGGGAGGTTACGTACATGATCAATAAAAAAAANACTAGAGTGGTCGCGTTGTTCGTCATGAGTGGAATCTTTCGATTGCTTAGTCTCAGTTGACGTAGAAACTCTGCTCCCCGGCCCTTCGCGGAGTTCAGCCGCGTGCTGGATTTTTACGGTGTATGCTGACAAAGGCTCATACGGCCTAAGACATTTAGGAGCCTAAAGTCCATTCTTTTGCAGCGATGCTCAACAAACTTTTTTGCGGAAAAAGAATCATTGCACTTTGTCTGTTGTAAAAGAAATGACGCTTCGCACTGTGCTATTTGTTTGCAAGTCAGTGCAAGTCAGTTAATGCCAAGGCACTTAAGTAAAACGTGAAAGCGCAAATGCCAGAATGGCGGGAATATATAAAAGAAAGATATAAAGTGCACTGTGCTTCCACGACGTTAGAAGCACCGCGCAACGGCTGCCTGTTTGACGAACACTCCTCAAAAAACGCCCATTCGAATAAACTCATGCTCCCTTCCTGCTCAAATATCTCTATGACCTTTCGCGGACAAAACATGTGGTTGGTATTCAAAAGGCGTTTAACTGTCGAATACAGCACCTTCATCTAGATGTCAAACGCAACACCCTCTTAATCAAACAAGCAGTGTCATCTGAGTGGGACAAAGACGCATCGAAGTGCACAAATCTGACTGAAGCATTTGTTCAAAAGGTTGTGTACAGGAATTCGCATTTATTGCGCTCTGGCCTATAATTCTTCCGGGCTCTACGACGTCCCTGCAATTGCCCCACGTCCTCTAGAACCCTCAGGTGCTAATGATGTGCTAGTGAATGCGTGTGGAACATTAGGCCCAAGATTGCTGGAGAAAAATGGTCCGAGACACCTTGATGAATATTTGCTGCAATATTCAAACGTTAATAGAGATCAGGTTATTCAAGGGCTACGAACGATCTTCAAAGATTAATAAAGGTCATCTGCTTCGCATACTTCCCTTATGCTTAAAAGGGGAGTGCATATTCTGGCATTCTTAACAGCCGATGCTTGCTGGTTACGGTTATGATAAATATCGCTATAGACGAAAATTCCTTATTCATCAACAAATAATATTGCACTGGACAGTAACAACAGAACTGACAGTCGTTGAACGAAAATTATTCTATAGATATAAAATGGAAGAAAACGAAGCATGGTCAAGAGAAATTATGTCCACTGAAATCGCGCGATATGCACCTTGGCTTTTAGATTTCTTGTCTCACGGTCGTCAGACTTCCTATGCACTCTTTATCCGTTTCGGACAACAAGACTATGGGAAAATATCTTCGCACTATTTCGTGAGAAAGAGCCGAGAAAAAATTTGTAGTGAGAGGAGAAGGCACTTATGCTGTTTTACTTCATGAATTCATTTCAATTACATCGAAATGCTGCATAATGTCAATCGCATCGACGTACTGCTTATCTCTCCTTTTTTCATAAACGGTTATTACTTCTACAGAGGGGCACAGATCACTGAAAACGATTCATTCCTAGTCAGCATGATTTCTGGAAGTTTTGCCCTGCTGGCATGTTCGCGTAACTGTGAGCTTCCACTTAACTGGAATTGCACATAGTACTGGCGTGAACATATTCACAAGTCGGCGTTTCTGTTCAATGATATCGAGTCGCAGTTTTGACTGCATAGTTGTATGCTGTCATCGTTACACATCGAAATAGCTCTCCAACTGGGTCCCCCGAATGCGCTGCTCGAGTAATAAAGCACGTGAACGAGGCGGAGCCCATATCCTATATTTCTAGATCCTTATTTCCCTCAGTTTATTTCGATCCCTATTATCCAGCTCAACCCTTTTTAGACAGCTCAACTTGTTTATTCTTCAGTGCTCGATGTACGAACATCATTTTGCATGTAAGTGATTTCACTCAGCGCCTTCTGCAAAAATCACATTGATGGGGTGAACAGATTCCAAGGTTTGAATTATTGCTTCAACACCTCCTGCACTATTCGCCTTATGTCTTTTGAAAATTCTCATATAATTCCCAGAGCTGTGTATGAGAATTTTCTCGCGTGACTTCATGATGACGACATTGTTTTATTTATGAAAATTCTTCGAAAAGATGCGAATTGATTGTTTCAGATCGAAATACACTATGTATTTCGTTGATCCGCTATGTGTATGATCAAGAGCATGCTGGCAGAGTGGAGGTTCATGCATCGCAGCGCTCAATGAACGCAATGAATCTGCGAGGCTATGCCACACAATTCATGTATCGCAAGGTTGTAACAGTTTGTTGAGAAAGACGACGACTAGAGCGGACAAAGTTTAATTCTGTAAGGAAAAAAGAGTGACATCTTCTAGAGCAATTGCGCTATGTGAGTAGGGAACGAGAGAAGGGAGGATGCAAAATAATGCATGAAATATCGTGGATTTCGACGGGACAAGTGCGACTCAAGAATTTTGTGGTCCTTCACATCTCTAGCACCCATTACATCCCCTTTAAACGATCTCCACCTGTTCAAAATCCCTGTGAGTTTCCGTTGTCGATGTTGATTGCGTGCAGTGGCTTTCCTCCGAACTGTATCTAACTGACGCGGCACTCTTCACAAACTATTTGCTGTTATGGGAGATGGGGAGGGTAGGGGGGGGGGGGATTCATCTTAAAAGTGTGATCTTTCTACCCGTCAATGGTTGTAAAGGATACAAGCATTTATTCGAATCTGCAAAAGCATTTTGGCGCTTTCCTATCCGCTCCTCTCATTTTTCTCCATCCCGATAGCTGATTTTTTTTCCTGGAAATTGCTTTGCAAAAGCGAACTTTTCTAATGTACATCTGTGCATCTTTGTATATTTTTTGTCTCCCTACTGAGTTCGCATTGGAAGACACCGCGCGTTGTGTTATGGGATTTCAGGAGTGTGGAACCAGCGAAAATTTGTGCGTGCATTTTACGCTGGTCGCGTTCTCATTTTCTGCCTATTGCGGAATAGAATAAATGCGCGCGGGGCTCGTTAAAGAAAAATTGTGAGCATTTTTTTTGCATTCTCATTATTCGGAGGAAAACTGTGAGAGTGTTTGATGACTGGAGTGCAAAAAATGCGTTTGACACCAGTGCAGTGCAGAAGGAGCCCAGCATCCTTAGGTTCTTTCTGTACTGGATTGTTGTCATAGCTTACTAGCTAGCACATCAGAATATGTGCCTCTTTGAATAGATCGTTCACTTTAATGTGCCATCATGGAACAGAAGCCCCTCAAGTTCTGCCTTCCCTCTCCCCTTCCATCACCGAAGTGTCTTGTACTTCACAACCCGTCCATATGGGTTTAAAAATTCACTTTTCATGCAGTGCTATGCGGCATCAACGCCACTGCAATTTAATAGGCATTAGGCCTTTAATAGGCATTAATATTCAGTTAAATATCTCAATAAGGGTGAAATGGATGTGGCAAAATCCTAAAAAAATTACTCACTTACTTTCTTTCAATAGATAGATAAAAAATGTTTGCAGTCTCATCATTCCGCAATTTTGGAGAGGAACAGAAGGGCAATGAGCTTGAGGATGCAGCTTGACTTTCAAAGGAAGGCGCAAATAGACTAAAAACCATTTGAGAGGGAAAGACTGAGGAGATGAAAATGGAGGATGGGCGGAGAGTTGCGGAAAGGCTCGTCGGCCTAGAAAAGAGACAGAGCGAAGCCTTTCACGGCTGAAAGGTCAGGCGGCGCTTAAAGTAGAAAGGGGGATGTCGCAGACTGAATAACTCATGAAGGATACCGCAATGGAGGGACTATCAAGAGAAGCTTCATGCGTTCGTAAACGCAGGAGACAAGATGCCGTTCCCGGTGTTGCATAACTTCTGAGCGCACTATTTTCTTTCCAATATACGACTATGACTCAAAAATTTCGAAAAGACATCTGCGATAAAGCCCTCGACTTGACTAGAAACTCGTAAAAGCATATTTCTTTACGGCATCAATGTCTTGTTTTCTTACAAGGATAAGCGCTTCAGTGAGACTTTGAGCCATTCAACGAAATATGTTTATAGATCAGTTCACTACATTCGATCGCATCTGCACTGGCAAGTTGTTGCGCCCTTGGAGCATTCCATTCAAATACCGTCATACTCGATTACCCCTCACAGTAGGCTTTTTATCACCTTTCTCATTCGTCGGTCATTAGCGTTGAGAAGCATCGTGCAGTGCAGGATAGAGTATTCAAATTGACTAGGAACTTTTGTATGGTTTACAACCGCTCTTGTCATGTCTCTAAGTCGTGACTTTGGACTTCATCCGGTTTGGATCTACTTCTGGTTGCGTGGCGCCCATCTCAGACCTCAGTGAGGTCAACTACGGAGGCAATTTTTGCATACCGGAACGAGTGACATCACAGTTGAGAAAGGGAGGTGACGAGATGTGGCGTCGATCTAGGGTTTTACTTGAAACTGTAGTTGTTCCAAGGTGCTTAGCTGCTGAGAAGCTACGACGTCGTTTTGGATAGGTAAGCCACGTTTATTTCCGGCATAGTGCTACCGCTTCAGTGAATAGTTGTCTACATTCATTTGAATATAGTCTTTATTGGTCGATCTACTAGCAAATTATATCAACGCATCAATTGATGGACATATTTAATGTTACAGTGCTGCATTGGCAGGAGCCGCCGAGCAAATTCTTTATCAGTATCACATGCACCGTGTTTGCATTCGGCAGTGCAATCTCATAATGGTGAAAGGTCATTTTCAACTCGTGATGAAGGTTCGTTCGCTTTTTCTAAGTTCATCTTCTAAGCGAGACGTTTCCGAAAGAGAAGCGTCTTTACAATGACTCGTGTTCAACAACATACAGGTTTTATACATGCGCTTAATCTAATGCTTGAACAAAAGGTTTCTTTTCGTTGAAAGCGAAAGCGTTACATATTGCCGAAATTGGTTCGCACTAGTGAAAAGCAGTAAAAGCAAATTTTCGATGGTGGATATTCTATTATCTAGGCGCTTGTGACATCTTTCGTTCTGAAACATGAACGGTTGTGTCGATGAGCCTATAGATGAATATTGTGAAAATGTCATGCATCAGTTTACGCTGTACCGCTTGCGTATTTGAGCATCTTTATGCAATTGTGGACCTTAGTGTTAAACTTTTCTTGGTACTATCCATTTTCCCGGAGGAAAATGAACAGTTTCTAGTCGCTTTCATCGCAATGTATGATCGACGTTTGGTGGATAATTGATAGCGGCGACACGTTGTTGCTATTGGCTCATATTCTCAAGCGCAACGAGCTGTGGCAAAAAGCTGCGATACGCCTCTTCGTCGTCATTGAATCATCTGACAACGGACAACGAGTTGAAGAAGACATTAGACGTTGGCTATCGTTCAATCATCTTATTTTGCACGCGATCCATATTCTTTACATGGATGTTCGTATGAATTTCACTTTTTTTAATGCTGACGGTCGTTGAAATCAGCCATACAGCTGTAGCGATCGTAACCTCAACACGTCAACATTAGTCATAACTGGCGACAATGTTAAGTTTGGAAGACGTACACAACATATCATCGGTTTTATGGCATAGATGGAATGCAAGAAGAGAGGACAAACAGTTCACAGCATGAGTGAACAACTAGCGAGTGAGATGACAGAGAATATCGTTTTGGCAACATGAGGACCTATGTGATGCTGAGGAGAAGACACAATCCCACCCTCCTCCTTCTCCCTGGCTCTCCCCCTCTCCCGCATGCAACGAAGGATGGAGGAGAGAGAAAAAACTCCAGACAGATCTTTTACACAAAAGGTGTCTTCTGCAGCTGGTTGTTCCATGGTCCCGAATTGAGTTTGGGTTTTTTTTTTTAAATTTTGAATAAACAGCAATGCCTCAAAAACGAGGTAAATGCTTCCACATGAGGAAGAGGGGGAAATCGAAGAAGGGACGAGCTGAAATCGAATGAATGATGATGCGGCTAAGTTGGCGATGCATTTCTGCTTAGGAATAGTAGAAAATAGTAGTGGTTGCTTAGCAGCAGTCAAGGTTGCTTAGTAGCTACAAGCATAGGCAGCAGACTGAAAATTTAAAATGATGAGGCGGTGTATTTCTATATGATATTCTGTATGATATTACGGAGGTATCGCATATAGCCGCTCAGGTTTGCAACTGGAAATCATGCAAAAATATTCTAATGGGAGATTGTTATGCGGCAGTAACGATGTCTACTATCGCCAAAGCTTATACAGCTACTTAATTATTACTAACTAGCAGGACTTAACTTGATCTATTTGTTTTTCGGCTTTCTCGCCGCGCATTCTAATGTTAGTCGGGCAATTTGTGCAGTCTGTAATGAGAATTGGTGCTCTGATATTCTTGTTAAAACGGGGTGAAATTGTCTCAGTTACATGCAACAGTCTGAGGAAGATCCACGTTGGCTGGCCTCATATAATCTGTAGTCGTTATGCCGTTGTTTCGGATAGATTCCGTGACAGCAGGCGATGTGGCTCACTTATGCGTCATGGTTTTCACATAAAGAATGTTACATAAATTAGGCACTTCTACGCAATCGTACAAATTGTGATACGAACTCTCTCCGATTTGTGTCGTATCTATGAGGCTGAGAGTGCAAAAGAGCGGTGGAGTAACGCTTCGTCCCTATTTTCAAATGTGAACGAGAATCATCGGAAAGTCTGCCTCATCATTCTTCGGAAGCTCAAATGAGAAAGATGGAGCCAGCTATCCTTGAATAGCGAAGGTGCTTTTATGCGCTGTTGAGTGTGGTTGCATCATAAGGCTTCGTAAGAACTCATGGTGTAATGTTTCTATGCAGTTGTTCTTTTGAGAATAACTCTCACTAACGTTGAGAGCATTTGATTCCAGTCATCCTATATCCGAGAGTACACATTTCTACGCGAGCTGAAAATTCGGCAGAGATTTCGAGAGCCACCAAAACGATCGCTTAGTACAAGAGTGATGAGGACATTTGGGCTGTGAGTTATCTTTAGTCGCTCGCTTTTGCTTCACTTCTTCCATCAAATTTCTCTTGGAAACTTTCCCTCTTTATTGGTGATCTAAATGATCTCAGATACGCAAAAAGCCACTTACGTAGAACATTGCAATGAATTTCCAACGGCTATTGCTTCGACTGGTTGCAAAGCAAGCCGATTAATTCAAAGATGATGTTCGACTAATATTGGATGAGTGTATTCAAAAGATTGCATTACGGGTGGTTCCTATTTCATCTTTCTTGGACCTCGTTTGACTTCTTGTTCTTTTTCTTTCCTTCTTTCGCTCACTTTCTCTCTCTAGATCTATCTGTAGAAACCGGCCCAAAATATCGCGGCGCTATGTCCATACGTACTCAGTCTACCCGGCAATTTCAAATACAGGATATGAGGGAGGAGAGTTTAGTAATGCTTTGACTTTCGTGCTGTTCCATCAAATTGTGAAAGAATTACAGGCACTTAGATGCCCTGGAACAGAGTTTTTATTTCCCGGTATGATAGGTGCCGCCAGGTCGAAAAAATGAATATTCTATAAACGATACGTCCCAGCAATCGGTTTGATTCGACCATGAATGTATCTATTATATGTGCCCCATTGTTTACTAATAGTGCCTGCAACCGGTTTGTCCTATGGAGGCCCTGCAAGAGCGCACACCGCGGCCATCATACGTGCGTTCTCAATGTTTTCTGCACTCGTCGTGTACCTGAAAAATAACGTATGCGATCATTGTTTTTGCGTTACCACCGTGTACACACAAGATCTCTCCCAGAATAGGTGCTTAAATATTGGAAATTCTGATTTTTAGTGAAGTCAGCTTTCGTCTCGTTAGCGGATATTAATGCCGAAATATATTCGAAGAGTTTCAGAGGACTGATGAATCTTGTTCAAGTGTTACATGCTTATTCCTCTTATGAACTCATATATTCCTACGGCCTGATTGTCACTGCTTTCTCTCTGTTCACCTTTTGAAAAGCAAAGGTTTGGCACACGATTAAGACTGATGTTATTCATTCGCAGATCTCAGAACAAATACGATATATATACCAGCTTCAAAATCATAAGCTTTCATCTTGTAGAAACTGTTGATAGCTTAACACGTTGGAAGTCGGCATACGTGAAACCTTAGCGAAGCCTTAGAAGACGTACGCTGGAGTGGAAGGGAAATCTGATGGCTTCTAGGTATAATGGCAATCTGCTGCAGTCAGCTGTCGACAGAGGCTATCGTCCAGAGGAAGGTGATACAACCTCATCAAGTTATAGTCTGCGCCCAGTCACTACTGGCTTTATACCGAGGGCAGAACAACTCGTCAGTGAACTTTTTTCACCAGCATCATTTTTTTCTTCGCGTTCCTGGTAAGAGTGTGCCACACATGAATCCTCAAGGGGCAGCGAATTTCGTCTTTCGTCTTGTTTTTTTCGCCGCAAGTTTTTTCCGTACCGGTTTGGTGAACCTAACTTCACAGGCCGAGCAGAAGTTGCAGGGATGTGGATGAGTTTTTTTCTTGCTTGTCAATGGTAGGAGAACTTTTGTTCCATGGCATTCCTGTGCATCCAAGCACTATCAGACGGGTTTCCAGTTAAGCTCCACTGATCGCAACAGCATTGCCAGAGTATTTCCGCCACTTCGACTCACTTATTCGGCGTTTCTTAGGCTGTGGTTGGAGAAAAATTACACTACCAGATTAGCATAGTTTTGAGCCAAAAAGCCCTAGCCGAAACGGTGGTTGTTTCCAAAAATCGGAGTTAGCGAAACAGCCATATATGTGTTAATTGGCACAGCAAGATATGAGGCGCATATGCATTAATGTGAACATCACCACCTTAGTCGGATAAAGACAGCTATTGTCCACAACTGCCCATGCTATTTTCAGAGACTTTTAATACTTGCATTTTTGCTGAGGTGCACCCTTAACTTTCTGACGTGCGCCGTATTCACACAGTCTTTCTCCTTGCCAAGACGCAAATTTTTTGAGACTTTCAGCATCGAGCGGAAAACTTGAACAAGACGATATTGGAAAGAAGTCGAGAATCGTTCGTTGTGTTATTAAATATCCCGGAACCTCCAGCACAGCTAGAAAGGTTTTGGGTCTATCTCACCTATTTGGACAAACTTGTCGAAGGCTTGAATCGCGTTCTACTCGTAAGGGGCATCGACAGCGAAACTTCAGCGATAAATTACGAGTGAAATGGTTCAAAATGAATTCCTTGTTTCCGATCGTTGACATCCTACTGTTGAGCGTCTCTGACGAAACCGGTGAAGCTTTGATCAAAGACAATGTGCTCCCGTCAAAGAAACAGCGATAATTTTCCATATATCGGCGTCGCAATTTGAACACTTGGTGCACTACCGAATGGAGGAGGGGTGAGGGGAAGGGGAGGCCATCCTACCAGCCTGTCCATGCAGAAGCAAAGAGAAGTCTTTTTACGAAGTAAGGTAGTTTCCAGCTCAGCAAATTACCAAGTGAGGCTGATCGACGTTACATGTTACTTTCTTGCTCATCCTGTTTCGTTCAATTTCTTCAACGGTTGGCGGATCCTTAATGGTGAAGTTTCGTGATTTCTTCCAGACATTTGCAGGGATGAGAAGTGTTGGTAGTACGCGTTATGAATCATATCAAGCCGCGATTTTTCCACTCATCACATGTAAATCCCACGTACGATGTTTATAATTGCGATTTTCGTCGCAGAACCGCCAGAATGTAGCTGTTATATCGTATTTCCAGTACGCACATTAAGATTTGACAGTTCCTAATGAACTCGAGAATATCAATCTACCTAGTTTAAGCTCGTCGGTGGCAACATGAAATCTCTGAGTACATTTATTACTCATAGAAGTTCACTTGTCTATCCACAGAAGCTGTTTCATTATCTCATTCAGTGATGACTGTGACGCTAGATGTCCAAACGTTTTCTTTCTTTCGCTCAATGACTATCTCATTATCTCAACTTCGCCGTCTTTTTGCAACACTATCTCAACAACGTCAGAAGTCGTAATCTCTGTAGCTGGAAATCACTGACAAATTGCGTCCACTGCTTTGCTGTCGCGCTTCGTTGTTGGAGTAATAAAATATTCAGCCGAGATCTCGATATAGGACGATAGAGTTGGCAACTGACTAGACACTCATCGAGAATGCAGTGCGCGCAAGCATTCTGCAAACGAAACTAATCAACCACATATTCCAGCTACGAAAGGGCACTCCCGTCCAATCCTTTGGATGTTTTTGTATTGAGCAACTACAGCTTTCATGTTTATGACGACTAGGCTTGCAGCTAGCAGACAGTTAATGTATTAGCTTTCTTGAGAATGTTCAGGGGATCATGAACGGTTAGAAACGAACGCGTCCGTAGTGGTCGCATAGTTCGCGAACAACTTTCTCCGAAGGCAAGTAACTTGAAAAGGCTTTGGTCGTGAAGAATTTAAAACTCCAGTTTTGCCAAACGGATCAAGTCTTACGCCACCTAGAATGCGTTAGATTACGTTTTGACGTAGTCAGTACGGAAGCCGATCCAAACTCCGCGGTGAGCGGGAAGGCAAACCAGTAGCAGAATTCTGCGATATTCTGGTAGACTGTGAATCTACAAATGTTTCTCATTTATAGAAGTGTTACTCTCATTTAACAGAATACGTACGGTGTTTCGAACGCGCGAGTAATGCATCCCAGTGACTATGTGTGGGTTCTTATGCGTGTTGCGAAGAAGTGCCATCCAAGCGGCTAAGTACCATCTACTCAAAGCAATATTTAGCAGAGCGAATAAACATGAAGCATCAAAGCAAGATGATGATTGGTTACTGCCTTGCTCAGTCGCCACATTTGCCTGTGCATTCCTATAGTGCTCGGAGGGGATTGAAACACTCAAAAGCCTCCCTAAAAGCAAAGGTGCTGTCTGATGTGCTATCGTGCTAACGACATTGTATCATCAATGTTTCCCACTAGTGATGCCAATGTGTCCAACGGTGTTATGCTTTTTGTACCTTACTTGTGCCTATCGCAAGTATAGCATAAGTACACAGCAGCCCGATTTTCGGACGTAGATGGAAGAACGGCGTTGTGCTGATTTTTTAGAGAAAACTACAAGTAAACTGCACTATGTTTTTCAGTGTGCTTAAAGAGACCTTCATCCAGTAATCCTCGTGAAAATGTTGGTGCGCTTTACCAGTTCCAAGTTCGAGCGTTTGATCCCGAAGTGTTCCCTACGGGGTAAACATTTATTCGAGAAGTTTAATGCTGGGTTTTTATACCAGATGCTCAATGAGGTCAATAAAAATGAGCAGTTGTCTTGCATTTCAGGCTTTTTTGTTTTTGCGTTTCTTGCATTTTCGAAAAAATAGTTCTCTTTGTCATTTTTGAGGTTTTCGATGCTTCATCCTTTATAAGCGATTTAGCGGGAAATATTTTATACTCCATGGGAGCAAATGAATTCTCCTTCTAAGGTAGGCAATTAGTAATGACTTTCCAGAAAATCTGCTTTTTTTATTTAGTCTTGAGCGTACTTATTTCTTCTCATCACTGTGCTACCCCTGACATCACGGTTGTTCAAAACAAAATAAACATTGAAAGAGATCAAGTAGAAGATTGTAGCGAATGTGAAAGCGTCGATTCGAGCGTTCGTCGCTGTTGACATTCTAAGCGACGATGTATCTAGGATTCATTTATTGCTGGAACGATTCATTGTGTTGGGGATGAATCCCTCAAAGATGCATTTTTGGGCTTGAAGAACTGGCACGGACATTGTGACGCGCGGGGGAGTGAACAAGCCCTCAACGATGTGGCCATCGACGAGTTGTAGACATGTAATGATGAGCGGCGTGGGCGCGAACATCATGTGCACATTTTGAAAATGAATACGAGGTACCGCACACTGAAACAAGAAACACAGATTGCAATGAGGTAACTGCAAAAGATAGCTGGTGGATTACTTCGAATACGGGCCGACCGGGAGCGTTGGCGCACACGGAAGGCAGCAAATCGATCGAAAGCAACAAATGCACGGTTTTTCTTGTGATGCCTCTTTCTCCTTTCTTTCTGACCCTTAGATACTCAGTAAATATTGCTGACTTCCTCCCAAAAAGGAGGAAGTCTTCACAACCCAGTTCATCTCTCATGACTGGTGGAGTAAATGACATACGAACTAACGTGAAGACGCTCTTTCTTGAATAATGAATGCCGCAATATTTGAACCTGGGCGCTGNNNTATTTGAACCTGGGCGCTGTCAATGTTCCTTCATATCGGCCACTACAGTACCAAAAGATATCTTCTCTTCAGTTGCCCATCCTGTGTGGACCAGTCATATTTGCGTAAGCGTCTGCACATATGAAGCATGGCCTGTCCAGTAGTTTGTTGTACGATTCCCTAACCCACGTTAGTTGATGTCTTCTGACATAACTTCACAGATGGGAATGCAATGACATCAGCAAAATGNATGACGTCAGCAAAATTGAAAACAAATCGCGGAGTCTATAGCATCTTTGCTCTGCTTCATAACAAAAATGGCTGCGGTATTGGCTTTTGACGTTAAGATTCCTAATGAGAAGCGTATTCCTGCCATGGCGCTGTTTGCTCTGATTCAATGGATCTCATCATCAAATGGAAACCACTTTTACCAGCAAAGACGATGCAGTGACCTCACGACTTCCCGGCTCCATTTCATTTGAGGCGCCTACCGTCCTTCTCGAGCATACAAAGCAAGCTGATCCCATCCGCAGTTTGTTCCCTAAAAGTAAAAACGTAGTACGTAAA
>JAARMF010004782.1:825-13814 GCA_022844705.1 Toxascaris leonina
CCCCTTTGGAAATTCAAATTATGGATCCCATCAACGCGGAATAACATCACCCCGCAAACTCCACCTAGTCAGGGGACTAAGCCTGTGTATCTCAGAACAATTAACGATTCAAAAAAAACATTCGCTGAAACAGAGAAGCAAAGAGACATTTATTCTCCAAAGGCCTTCACATGTACACTCGATGGTGTATTGCGAAATACGAAGAGGACAAAGGGTTTTGTATAGACGACGAAATACCTCAAACTGAGAACGATCATCAGCATAGCCCTAAAAGCGAATCAAGAACGATCAACTAGGTTTTTCGTCAAGCCAATGCTTGATGATTCGATGAGCGATTGCTCCTTGTGGGGGTATATATTTCAGCTCTTGTTGTACTTCGTCGTTTTTTGGTGCGAACATTAACTGCGGATCGCGTATCGTATTTTCGTATGCCAATGCTACAGCTTCTCGACTGAACCAACGTGCTGCATCCAATTCATCAGCACACATCTCGATCTCAAATGAATATGTCTTCAACCGAATAGCTTACAGTATCTAACAGCGCAATGATCAACAACTAAAATTACGATGAACAAAACTTTAGGAAACTGTAAGGATGATAAAGTGGTTAGTCGGATACTAAGACGACAACTTTTTATTCACAGTATACGTCTGAAATGTTCCAACAAAACAAACGAAGTCACCAGTGAATCTCGTTGAATCGTTTGCAACAGAAAGCGAAGATCGTTTCTAGAACTCCTTTAAGGCTGTGTCTTACATGCTGCATATTCCCGGAGATGCATTTATTACGATTTGCATAAAATAAATTCTGCATTTCCGCCCANNNTTTCCGCCCAACTTCTCACTTGTAATCGTTCTCCATGTTGAAAAAATCAGTGCTCAAATGCAAGCAGTAAATTTATATTCATCACAAAATCCACACAGGAAAAATAAAACGATCAGAAAAAGGCATCTGACCCGAATCCAGTGTTCTACGGCTTCCGGGCAAATACGACTGATACTGCTGGAACCCTTTCTCCCTTTTACTCCAAACTCTGAAATTGCGATAAGCCAGACCAGAAACGCCCATACCAAAAGTGCCCCGAGGCTATTCTGATGTGATACTTTTTATGTCATCGCAAAGGTTTATAGTGCAAGCATATCCATTTTTGAAAAACATGAACGCGTATACCTTTTGTCGCGAGTCTGCAACAGCCCGGAAAGCACACATTAGTGAACCTTCGGGGATCGGCCACGGTTGACTCATATTCAATTGCTCGACACTGTCACACTCGATTCCCACCTCTTCAGCAATCTCGCGACGCACCGTTTCCTCCAGCGATTCGCCCATCTTGAAATTCTACTCTTAACATCACAAAATGGCAGATGGTCGCTGAGTGGGCAAATGTGCAAAACACTCCCAATATATTTTAGCGAAACAGAAAAAAAGGATGCAATTTATTATGAGAGGCAAACTGTTTGCATTTAGAAAATGAACTCATGCCTTATCTCATTATAAGCAACTATCAGTGGTTCGAACAACTCTGAAGATAGTCGCGGATGTGCATTTAAAAAGTGTATTTAAATAGTGTATTTAAAAAGAAATGTACATGGGATATTGGAATCTTCTTTCTGAGAACCAATATAGACAAGTTCAAACCAACTTTTAACGACCGTTTTCTTCTTTTCTCATAAAAAAGTGTCGTACTTTGTCATATTTCACAAATTTTATTACTTTCTCGTANAAGTGTCGTATTTTATCATATTTCACAAATTTTATTACTTTCTCGTAAAATCTCTTTTGAAAGCGCCAAGGTCAACCCTTGAGATATCAACATTTAAGGATATTGAATAAATAAAAACATCAATGCATGAATGAAATCCAGCCGTTGCCTCTCAAACACACTAACACTTGCAAATCCAGCGATAGCAGTGTAGACAGTGTTTACAGTGCCCTGATGCCGAATGAGCAATGCATGTGTGTTCTCGCGATTCGATACAAGACAGATCGCTACAGGCGCATACTGAAACAACATTCGTTCAAACCCGACACGACTTCAGTCATTCGCACAACGATCTAGAATGAGTTTGCGAGATCAGAAGCCGCTCCCAGATTTGATGGAAGTAAGTTTGATTTGCGTATGGAATTTTTGAGAAAGCTGTTCTCTCCACCGAAAAACTGATTCTGAAACACCTTCCACCCATGAAATGTCTAGTATTTCCTAACGATTCTATGGTACAGTTTACAGTTTTCGTCGATCCATTAATCATCTTGGATTACTGGCTCTGTCTCGGATATCACTAGCCAACTGGCAGCTTCATTACCAAATGAGTGACATGATCATAGCTACCGAATATGAAACGTCACTGTAGCTGTACTCATGAAAAAGGGAATCGCGATACTTATGCATGGAAAAAGATACAGCGTATCCAGCCGTTCAACAGGGAAAATATGCACGACTCCAATGTAACTATATCGCACTTCACGCATCACCTAATGGCCGTGTGCCGTTACAGAAGCGATACTGTAAAAGACGGCAAGACCTTCAACAACCAACACCCAAAGATGGCTCAGATGCTCATCACAACATAAAATAGACAGTACTGTGGGATAGTAAATTCTGTCGCATGACGCACAGGCAGCCGCCGTCTTTGAGGCGCGCATCCTTAAGGCAGATGCACACTTTGGACACCTCCTGTATATTCGACTCCAGCGTGTCAACGAATGCATCTGAACTGGCTGACGTTCAGAAAGGATACAGAAATTCAGAAAAAAAAATTGATGAAAACCAATTCAACCTTCCTAAGAACGACCCACCCGTATCAAAGATTTCATCAACATCTCTGATTGCTATGATGTATGCTGCTGACGGAGATAAGGATGCATCATCTCAAGTGAGTTGACTTAACAGTGCACAATATTATATTCATTAGTGAAACACCACAGCTATCTCAATCAACCTATCGATCGGCCAATTCAGCTGCAGCCTCATTCCACCTGCCTTAACTTTTTTCACGAATATTGGTCTCATTCTATTATCCCAATAAATCAAAGACTATGAGAAAGTAGAACAGATCAAACATAGATCTGCAGGATGGGAAGAAGCATGAATGCCTCTTCGAAATTAAGTCTGTGCTTGGAATCTCCAAATTCGGAAGCTCGGACCTGCTAATTGATATGGTGTCACGAAATAAACTCGGATACCCGGGCCACTACCATTTCAGAAAAGCTATACCGAAACAAGTTAAACTAACTTTAGCTAGGAGGCTTCGATCTCTATCGCTTTCAAGGGTGAGCATCGCACGCCTCAGGTCCACGAAATAACCTCCCAACGTCGCCGCCAGCTGGTTGCGTAGCTTGTCGATTGATATAGGGCTATCATCGGGCATTTCAGCGGTTCGTAACGCACTCCCAAACACTGCTGTCTGTAAGGGCAGACAAACTTCATGATGCTCTAAATGGCATGTAATAGCAAGACCGCTTCCACAGCTTAACACTGCTTCATTCTTCTCTTACAGTCCACCGAAAGACGAAAAGCACGCATGAAACCCTATCAACAGCGAACCACAAAGACGAGGTTTCGTATGTACCGCTCCTCTCGCATCAAACACTGATGGTTCTCAGAAAACACGGAATAACAACAAAAGGTAAATCATACAAATGTTTTGTTGGGAAACGTTAAAAGAGAGTGGGAAAAAACCTTCCTTTTTTTTGAGGACGTCATATTACAAGTTAGCTACTTGTAGATTCAATTCTGCGCAAATNGAGGACATCATATTACAAGTTAGCTACTTGTAGATTCAATTCTGCGCAAACAGAGCTCTGCGATGAGATACTCGAACTTACTTGTATACCTCGCACTGCCACTCTCTACTGGAGAATAAACTTGAAAGAAAGAGCACATTTCATCAGACCACTGATGAATGAGGCCAATAGTCAATTTTATAGAGTAATAACTTTCTTCGCACCACATCTTCCATCAACTGACATCCACCTTTATTCATTTCGATCAGTCACGCCGCATACAACTCCGACTTCCATTCCTCACGATTCACTGGGATCATGAAAAATTAAGCCACAAATAAATGACAATACGCACAAATGCTTACGTAGTCCCCGGTGCTGTTTTCGACCGCATCCAAAAGCGCGGAACTGGCCATATCGACTGAAAGCCCATAGTCTGCGAGTTTCTGTTTCATTTCTGCAAAAATATGAAAAAAAAAGTTTAATATAGCCATCTAGTTAGCAAGGTTGTCGAGCATACTTCCACCCTGGGAAGTTGCCATGAACAACTGAACAATTAATAAAAATTGTTGGTCTTTTTTTGCTTTGTCAGATTTTTGG
This sequence comes from Toxascaris leonina, assembly GCA_022844705.1. NCBI lineage: Eukaryota > Metazoa > Nematoda > Chromadorea > Rhabditida > Ascarididae > Toxascaris > Toxascaris leonina. The sequence goes on from JAARMF010004782.1 coordinate 5,150, forward strand.
GCAACATTTTTTTCGTTTAACCCGAAATTGTTTTTTTTTTCATTTCAACCATTTTAGTGACCTTGAAGTTTTGTTGAAGGAAATCTTCCTGAAATTCCTTCTCAAACTCTCAAATTTTAGCCACCTCAGCGAGCTCTCACGATCAAAGACCAACTCCATATGGGAATATTGGCAGATTTGCCTTGTTTCTCCCAGCCCTTTTACCACAGCACTCAAACTGACACAGAATTAGTGCTCATTTCCGAGCTTCGACCTAATAGACTTATAGAATTGTGCGTAACAGACATATATTCCCTATTGCAAATTGGGCAGTTATAGACAACGGCTGCATTATTTTGCTTCCACTACTGAATATTGGTAATCAAGAAGATGAAAAAATTGAAGGTGATGGAGATAGAGAAAATGAAGCTGTATCCCCATAGGTATGCTAGCGATTAAAAAAATGTCCAGTCATAACGATCACCTGCATATTCCAATATACGAAGATTTACGAGGCGTTTGTCACTGCTTACGGCCACCAATGGCCTCCGATCGACCATCAAAGCGAACCTTCCCATTTGGAACTCAAGCGACAGCGATGAATCACTCTGTGCCCAGTGCTCTAATGTACGCATCTTCCTGAAAAATATTAACCACTCAACTCTGAACATAAACAATGAAAGGGTTTCGGTATGAGAGATGTGAAGATGCGTTTAATGCAATCGTTCAACGATGGAAAGCTCGAATTGGCGATCTCTCCTTTCTCTCCAACTTAGGGAATCAACGTCAATACCTCATTACCTCATTCATCCTTACCCATCAAAAATTGATGTCAACATTCTGCGCGGTTTTCAGCTTCCAGTCCAATAGATATACAGGGCCATACATAATAGACGTATATTCCTGGCAACCTATGCACGATTCTGTGAAGTTTCGTCTCCTAGACTTCCTCTCTTTATGATTTACATATAGGACCTCGTTCAGCTACAAGGCTACAATCCAGGGTGTCTTCAATTACAGCGTAAAAGCCATTACACAATGCTCAGGTGGCCACCCACGCGAATTGCACTCTTTGCTATGGGAATGAGTTTTTGTAAAGTCAGCAAACCCACAGGTGATCGTCAGCAGTCTTCCGCATGAAGAAAACGAAGGCTTCTATGCGGAGAGCCTGAAAAGACGACGGGTCGCGATGAATCCGTGATAATGAAACGGTGAAATGGGGCTCCGAATAGTTCCGAAATGTCACAAAAACATGCCTCACATAATCGCTGACCGGCCTGCCTCGAGTTGAAAGCGGTAACGCTCGAGACAGCACTCTTATACAGTTTATCATCGATTCCTCTCAGGTCTGGTCTGAAAGTGCAAAAATGCGCAACAGGAAGCAAGATTCCTAGAAATGGCCGTGAAAACAACAAAGCTCGCAATCACCTTCGGTGCACCAAAACTTTTAAGCTGAAACACAGAAAAATCCGCTTATTCGGATGCGAGCGATCTTCTTGAAAGAACTTGAAACCAAAACATGTCGCAATAATAATCTTTTAAAACGGCGTGGTCAAATCCAGGACTGGAATTGACTCATCTCGCTACAGTCGAAGGTTACACTTCTTTCGGTCCCATCCCCGGTCTCGCCCGAGGCCAAGCCGAATCTCAACCAAAACTCTTCGAACGTCAGACCTTTGAAAACGAATACAAAATATTGGCCTCAAACTATTTTCATGTTCTATTATGCGCATGAACAGCTACAAAGTACTAGATCCATTCAACAAACACCGAGGAAAATGCACTGCGGATGGCAGGGATGAGGTGTCATGACGTCATTACTGCGATTTTCGTGAACGAATGCAAGTGCCACAGCATTTTGTTGTTGCAATGCACATTTTTCCGTGCGGCGGAAGGACAGAATGGACGGAAGTATCCTCTGAAAACGTGGCAGTGTGTATGTCTCACAGAATCTCCTCCTTTATGTTCCTGCATAGGTAACATGATAAGAAACGATCATTTCAACTCCATTTTCTCTGCATTTGTGGAAATAACCGAAAAAAAAAAACAAATCTGCAAAAGTGCAAGCCTTCTCTTTCCATAACTGTGTCTCTGAGTGTGAGCGCCTTCCTAAAGAAATGCGAAAGAAAAGGGTTTTACTTAAGCAAGTAAAGTATGTACAACTAACTACAGTCTAAGGCAGATCAGCAAAATTGGCTCTTTCTTCCCTCACGCCGGAAGCGTTGTTCATGTTGTGGCTTCGATGCAATAAAACTGCAGTGCGAGGATGGCTCTCGAAAAGTGTTATGAAGAGAACAACTATCTTCTTTAATTCTAGAGTTTCGTTACTTGCTATCTAAACGCAAGCAATTTCCTCTCATTTTACTTATAAAACATATATTTATAAAATCTAGCCAGCTGATGCGATCAGATGATAATTCGAGCCTTGAAACAACAACATTTGCCCGCCTCGACAACAATAAGTTAAATCCTCACAAATTGCCTCTAGAACCACACAATACCGTTACCACTGCGACCTACCGCTATATAAAGTTCGCTATAAGAAACAGTCGTTTGAGGATATTATTAGTGAAATAACAAGGCAAATCCACATCTCAATCATATGATCCGCACNCTCAATTATATGATCCGCATTGTTCAAGTAGGTTTACAATGTTTTTGGCCCCATTTAACGAATCTCTAAGTCTTCGAGTCCATAATCGCCACAAGCCGTTCCTAATGGCAAATGAAAGAGGTGAAACATACATTATATCGCCTTCCTTATTGTCGATGCAAGCATGCAATTCAGCTTTATTCATCAATGAATTTACTCTCTGAGTTGATTTATTTGTGATAAGGACGATACAATGAATGACACAACAATGTACACAACAATGAACCATTAGTATCACTTGAAACACATACACACACACACGTACAATGCATGATGAGAAGCAATAAGGTGGCACAATCGACAATTGAGAGGAAGAGACTAGCAACAGCTAATGCTTCACATAACCCAAAAAGTTGTAGCTACATGAGTGATGTGTAGAGCTCAGATTCGTCCCACGTTATGTCGTACCAGCAAACCTCCCTCGTTCTCCACACTACTATCCGCTATTACGCCTTGTTCGGCCAACGCTGCTATTTCCTCCTCAATTCCTTCTCTGTAAATAACAAATAACGTCATCAGCTTGAACATTCGCAAGTGAACCTTAAAGAGAAATGATCCTGAGGCAAAGCTCCAGGAATGTTTTCTCTCAATTTAATCATCTATGTCCCATTCATTTAAAAAAACACTCGCTAAAGCCTCACAAAGGCAGTAAGTGCAAGCGAGAGGAATTCATATCTAATAACATTTTGGGCTTCCTCCTACCTTAGAAGTACCGCTGTGATATTCATTTATTACTATAAAAAAACAAAGGAATAAAATGAACGGGTGGCTTTCATTTGATTATTTGTAACTCATTTCGTAATCATTTCTTGAAACTATAGCACAAACAGAAATCATATAGTTCGAATGAAATCACATGGCACCCTATATTGGTCAGAAGATTGGATATGTTCAACTCTTATGCTGGAATCTCATAGAAGAGTGACAAATTTTGAGTTCATTTGAACACGAATCGATAGGATGCGGTGATTGCATCACAAATATTAGAGGCCATGAACAAATTTTGAGAAATATCAGAACGTTTAGCATCGAATTCGAATGCGCAATTCAAACAATGAAGATTGCCCTTAATAGAATTCTAGAATATGAAGGAATAAAAGTTGCATACCTGAAGTGAAAAGAGCGAAGCGCATATGGATTTTGAGGATATGCATTGTGTACCACAACGGTGACGTTGTGATAGTTGGGACATTCGGATGGTTTCACATCCAAACAGCAATAATAATCCACTTGATTATGCCAACAACACACCGTGGCAGCATTCGGCTATAAATCAATGTTTCCATTCGAGACCAAAAAGATCATCGCAACACACTATATCAACACCAATAAAAGTTTTTATTGAAAGTTTGACCAAAGGGACTATAAATTCGGTTCACCGAGCACATACACCGATAAAAACTTTTGCAATAACCTCCTCACTGACTTCACTTCTTGATTGATTTCTCATCTGAACGATGCACACCACAGCGCTATTCATTCATCACTAGTTATTAGAAATTAAGACGCTTGCATTGAGGTAATTAATTGATAATGTCGCTAGAGTGTCAATGAGAAATACAAGAAAGTGTCCGAATTAATCTGAACTTAAACGAGAGTGTCGTTGAATTCTATTGAATTTTTATGAAGTTTTGTGGCTTTGTAGAAATTTGGGAATTAATTTTGGCCAACAAAAATTGACAACTTTTTCCTTGTTCGCTAAAAGGTGAAACATTTTCAATGTTAAATAGAAAGTAAGAAAGGGGTAACTTAATTACCAACGTCTTATAGTCACTGCTTTCTCTCATCTTCTCCCCTCCTCCTCTCCCCCCCCCCCTCACCCTCAGGAAAATCGAGAATTGGAATCCCTTTTCAACCACGAGATCTTTTGCACCTCTCGAAATTGTCAACTCGAGAAAAACAACTCTTTCAAAAGACAACCACCATGATATTGGTAAAGAACAATGCAAATAATTGACATAAAGGTGAATACAAACCTTATCAGGCAGTGCGTTAATACAAAGACTGTTCTGGTGTGGTAGGCATTTCCGAGGCTCTCCGTCAGGACGATACATTGGTCTCGACTCTTTGGGACACACTGGCACGATTTGCCGTTCGATGACACCACATTCGCAAGCTGAAATATCGCATATTTTTGCTGAACTCTTCAAATTTGCCTTTATTGGGTGAAAAGCCTATAGAATGTGGAGTTGAAAGCAATTGAATGATGATTCGAGAATGCGACAATTAACAGGATAAATTGCTGAATATAGAAAATATATGGATTTCACTCTTTAAAGAAATCTTAATGGAGCAGCAATCACAATAAACTCCATTGGAATGATACATATTGTATATCTAACAGAAATTCGACGAGATTTTATGCGAATGCTATCACCATCTTATAAGGGCCTTTCACTTTATTTGAAGCTTATCCGATCACTTAGCAATTATGCGGTTTATGTTTTACCTCTATGAAAGTTCACCCAATGAATAAGTAAATAGTTGAACAAATAGATGAGTGAATAATTAAATAAATACTTAATTAATTAGTCAAATTTAATGCACTTCAGCTGAGAGCAAATTTNCAGATTTAATGCACTTTAGCTGAGAGCAAATTTGATACATTAATACACTGCTATATTATGGATAGTATGGATGCACCGATGTCTCGGATCGATTAATGCCTATCTTAGAACATTTGAAGTTTTTTCTCTGCTTCGCATATTTGTTAGACTGATTTCACCTAAAGCGATCTTTATCAATACTAAAGCATCTCGAAAAAAGTTGTGGTGTCATTCAATCGATCTATTCGTGATCCTATTCGCCAATGAAATCTTACAACCCCCTACCGTCCACTTAACAACCTTTATTGCTTGATGGACCGAAAACATTCAATCGATGCATTTGAATTAAGTGCACTAAATATGGATTTTTTTCTTTTCTATAAGTTTCTGCANCTTGAATTAAGCGCACTAAATAGAAAGAAGTGCATGCATTTTTTCTTTTCTATAAGTTTCTGCAAATTTGCATTCGAGCCTTTATTTGTTACATGAACTGCGAAAGGTTTCTTTGAAAGGAAAGTGAAACCAGAAATGAACTTATATGAGTATCAACGGAAGAAATTTAGTAATGACTTTGATGGGTACATAGAGATAAGTGAAAATCGATTAGACTATATGCAAAGGAATGGGAACGTTGCGCATGTTGAAGTTCCGGCATTTAGTCGCTGTCATCACCGTATCGGTCCATCGAATGTATAATCGATCAAAATTCGATGGATATTCAACGATGGAAAACAGGAAATGGGACAGATTGTAGAGTAATTAGAATACGCCATACAGAAAATAAGTGGTTTCTGTACTAATTTATATTTATATGTGGCAACAACGCGTCTGTCTATATGTCAATGCGACACAAAAACGAACGTTTTTATGCGTTTTTTACAAGCTTGATTGGCATAAATACACTATTGTGATACAGCGTTTGTATTTGTTTGCCGAATAATTTCAACTCAGAAACCACTCAAGCTAGCTTCGATATTTCATAAGTACACTACAAGGAAATGTACCCCACAAGTTGACCTCTTGTATCACACTCCGCATTGATCTATAAGTTTCCAAAGCAGCCTTAGGTATTTGAAGATGAAAAAATCGCCCATGCATTTTACCTCAGTCATATCTCCATTTCACACCAGTCAAATTATAGAAAGGAGAATTTTTCTGAAAGTTTTTCAAGAGCAATCGGTTAAAATATACAGGCAATATTACGCATATACTGTTTTTTGTGGGTAATTTGTAGAGGTGATTGGTCAGCGAAAATGGGAGCAAAATGGCATCTCTTACCAAATTTTTCTATTACATTTCTTAGCTTACTCAGTGATTATTCGAGGAAGATCGCAGCATTTTAGATATAAATGCATTATGGCGCGTAATTTATTATTTGTTGACTACTTGTGAGGTTTGTTTTTATGTCATTTCACTAAATATAAGTATGAAAAATTCTCTAAAGAAAGCAGAATAAAGAGAGCGAATCGCATAGAAATTTTCCTCAAGTATTAAATTTTTTTTTGCAAATTAAGAATGAAGAGAATGAAGAATCGACTATGGATTACCTTAAGCTGAAAGTTATAAAACACGAAAATATCTATGCTATATTTATTACACCGATTCGTCTCTCGTTAACATATTTTATGGATTTAAATGAGTAAAAAATGCGACAATAATGAGAAAATAAAACAAAGTCTGTGTATATAACGAAAGGAAATCTTATATCAATCTCCCCACTAAGAGTTCAGCTATTCAATTATTTCACGGTCTCACATTAAATGTCACGAAATTTGCATACTAAGTGATGTTGGATCGTGCATTATATATGGGAAGGGCAGTGATGATTACTCAACTTTGTGGCCAACAAGTTTAGTAGTTAATAAGTTGGCTAAAGAATTTTTGTGGCCTATATATATAAGCAATAAAGTAGATTACTGGATTTTGTGTGCTTTATTTCCATAAAAAATTGCAACAAATTTTTAGCAGTGCAATAAATACGATGAATGTTTTGATGTTTTGAATTGAGCATAAGAGAATCACAATGGAATAATGCAAAAGAAACCTGATATGAGAAGAAGGGGCAAAAGAAACGAGCGCATCATGCAGTGAAATAGGTGTTCGAGAGCACTAATACGGCTACCGAGAGAAAAGAATTTAGGACGCAAATTCGGTACACAACACCGAAACAATGCCACTCGTAAAATGTGCAACTCATCGCTCTTAGGTGTTAATTTATGGCCCTTGCATCCACTATGCGCACCACCCTCTCACCTGAGATTTCGCTCTAATTACTTACTAATTTTGAAAGTCTTTGATTCAGATAGGTAATATTGAGTAAATTTTGGTGGTCCTTTTTCGAGAGTTGATAGTTCGTATTATCCGATATACATACGATAGACCTACATTGAGGTGCACCTTTGTGTTTCGTACTTATCCATTTGGCTATAAACTGTTCTTAACTAATTTCAGCGTTACTGGATGAAATTACATCGTACCTACACGACAGGTATGGGTGTTAGGTGCGTACAATATCATTTTTAATAGATTGTCTGCGTTGCTCTTGCGCTTGCCAAGACCCATCCACGTATTGCAGTAAACGTCGTCCGGAAGAAATAACTGTAACATTAGGTGTGGACACCTTTGTTCATTTGAAATCCTGCTGTTGCACATATGTGGAGGCACATCCAATACTTTAAGCCGTCTTCACCTCTTTTAAGCAAATTTGTGTGTACTTTTATGCGGTATAGATTGCTTTCTCAAAATTGATCTCTTATTCTCTTGCTTCCCGTACTCGAATTCACTTCTTTGTTTGATTGCGCGTTTACCTACTTCATCCCTTCACCAGTTTTCCGGCCATAGCCATAACCCTTGTCCCAAAAGGGTTCGTTCCAACAGTGAGGGAAAAAAGGGTTGAACAACATTTGCCACTTAACATATCAAACTCCCATGCATACGGGCCAGGTAAGACAGTGCAGATAAGATAGAGCCTCAGCTTCGACTCACCCAAATCAATGTCAAAACGCTTTAACGACACCGCAATAAAATCAAAGTTTTGTTCACAACAACGCCTTCCTAATGGCACACTTCAAACGAGTCTGTTTTAACAGACCCTTCTCTTATCTCCACTCTTTTTCTTTGTATATTCAACACCCTCATCTGAACTCATATCTTCATAAGTCTTAATGAAATAAAGTGGACCAATTCCGAATGCATGGTTCAGGGANCCAATTCCGAATGCACGGTTCAGGGAGTTCAACAGATCTAATGAATGCCTGCCTATGCAACTTGATTGTAATTCATCGAGAGGCTTACAAACTAGCCGAGATGATGCAATAACCTCGTGCGACGTTAAACGCTATCCAAGTGCTAGATTATCTCATTGACGACAAGTGATACGAAATAGGAGCAATTAAATGCATCAAAAAAATTGAACAACAGTGCCCATGCAGTGCATAAAGTTCAGTACGCTGAAAATGGAAGTTTTGAGAAGCAATAAACGCAATAT
>JAARMF010004784.1:0-10658 GCA_022844705.1 Toxascaris leonina
TCGATTAAATTCCTCGATATCAGTTCTTGATTTCCGATTGATTAATTGCTAAAATATTAGAAAACGATGACGAAAAAAAAATTCGTCGAACAATTTTTTATTCATATCGAAAAGATTCGAATTGCAATTCATCGACTATCTAATCATTGGTATATAGATCAGCACTCAGAAACTTGGTCCTCCAGTTTGTTGCCACCTCAAGCTAATTAGCTTATCAAATTTTAAATATTTTTATGAACATTTCAACGCCTCAGCATTAGTGGTTTGTAATCAGTTACGAGTGAGCACTGAATTATGGTGCAACTTAGATAAGTCGNNNCTGACCCCCTCACTTTGGTCGACCCCCTCTCCCTCTCTCCTCCCCCCCTTCCGCATAACTTTAAATATAGGATGCCTTTCATTTGTTACGAAATTTTCTTTAAAAATTCACTCGGCCATTATTCTAAAACTGAAATGTTTTTGTATAGAACTCCATAGAAATCAATCGGTTCCTTACATCAATTATCAATAGAACATAACAAAACTTGTCCATCATAAATGAAGAATGCACAAAACAAAACCAATATGACTGCAAAAATGACAAAANGAAACCAATATGACTGAAAAAAATGACAAAAATTAAGATGCAATGAATGCAAAGGAAATAAATAAAAAGAAACCTAGTTTTGCCAACACATGAATCGCCAAGTACCACCAATTTTAGCTTCTTCTCCATTGGGCAGGTTTGGGCCGTCCTGTTGACACATTCAACAACCCTGACAGCATCGTTAAATCGCACGCCAGCTTCGATCTTTCTTTCTTTGGTGTATTTGAACTGCACTTCCGTTCTTAACAGTCTGCTTTCTCTCTTTTCCATATTGTTCCCTTCATCTTTATCGTCTCTGTGCAAATATTTTTGCCATTGTTTCTTTCACTCCTCTATTCTCTTTATTTTTTCAACTGGATTCTTTTCCAATATGTTTGCTTGTTTTCTTTATAGTCATCGCTACAAGATTTTACCTCCAGAGAAAATTTGTTAATGACGAATGAAAGGTGGTGGGATTTTGTGCGTGAAGGGCATTGGAAAAATGTTGTCAACCACCTATGGAAGATCGCTAACGATGACAGCATCAACAATTGTCACCAAGGATGCTTATATTATTTGCTGTTTTTACATAAATGCTTTTATGTGATTGCAAAGACGCTCAGCACTCAGCACTTCGATTGCATTGCGACGCTCTTTTCATTTGATATTGCAACAATAGAGAATATAACGGCAATGCAAACGAATCGCTCGATGCCTTCGATTTTATTTGTGTCATTGATGAACGAACGTTTCGTTGAGAATATTCGTTGAGGAAATTGTTTACTTTCTCGATGAAACACTCTCGACTATAACCGTCTTTGAGGTCATTTCTCAAGAATTCTTCGTCGTCCCTCTCATTGCTATTTCATCTTTCGAATGATTATGAGTTAACATCACATCTGAGACCATAAAATAGATCCTTTTTTTTTTCGAATCGTTGCTGTATTATCTCAGCCGATCTTATCTTAATATAAATTTTTTATTGTCGCATTTTTCGCAATTTATGACGAGTTTTTATTATAATTAAAGAATATTTATCTCTTCGATATGCAGTAACTGTTTATTCACTATGCGATTTCAGCAATATTTGTCCAAGTCACAACTACGTGTTTGTACTATGTGAGTGGTCAAACATTTCATCGCATAATAAAAGTGGAAGAAATTGCTTTTAGCCTCTTTATCATGAAGGGCATGTTCATAATCTGTGGAAATAAGCGGAAAAATTAGGCCTAGAGAGCTAATAGGCTATGAGCTCTTTGCAATTTGTTTATCACAGCGGTCATTTGCATAAATATTTATCCACTGATAGTATAACCATCATTTGGATGCAATTTACAAATCTATTGCATCATTGTTTAGCGTTTATATTACTCATTCGTAAGAATCTTTCATGAATTGAAGGATTTTTTGTTGGAAATTAAAAACTTGAGTTCCAAGTTCTATTCTTTTTTCAATTCCGATAAATTTGTTTAGCGAAATCTCAACATTGATCTTTCCCTTATTCGTGTCCCATCCAAATTATTACTTCTTCTTTATTTATTACAGAGTGAAACTTTTCATTTGCTTTCATTTGCTTCACTCTTCGTTATTTTAATAGAGCAAAAAAAAAAAAAAACTCACCAACCATAGCAAAATATCACATATTTTGCAAAATTTGATGAATTTTGCAATATATTTTGCAAATCCACTTGAAAATTCACAGCACAATCAAACTGCTTTTTTAACATGGTGATATTAGGCCCTAATATGTTATATTTGATTGTCTTATATAATCATGTTATAAATCGCTTTATAAGATAGCAGACAATGTTACGAAATATCAAATTTTAATGTATGATATCATGCCGCAACATATCATATTATGGTATATTAAATAATGCCAGATTGTGTTAAAACAATGTCATATCATGATATGAAATATCAGGTCATGTTACATAACAACACGTTGTGTTACACATTATTGGCGCTTCTCCAGTATCAAAGGAAACGATTTTGAGAAATTGAATGCACTGAAATATTTTAATTCTGCTTAGATAAATCTAAAAAAGAGAACGTGACGTATATAATCCGAATTAGAATGCTCGATCGTTCTTATATCAATGATTTGCTGGTGTCCGATTAGGAAATATGTTACAATTAAACATGTTGTTTTTATTAGTGTTAGTATTTAACACCGATTTAGGATAAGCGTTATCTTGCTTATCACCGAATCGCGACTGATTTGAAAGTCGTCGTTCTTATTGGTGTTTAGTTGGTTGTTGGCGCAACGAAATTCGAGACATCAATCTTGTTTAGCTGATCAAACATTAAGCCACAGAGTCAAAAATAATCTGCATTCATGAGGCGGCCCTTTGTTGTGCAAATTGTTTCGGCATGATTATACACTCACACTGAGTGGAAAAGCTTCATCGATATGGCGTAAATAATATTTCGCATTGCATTGCGATCGCCGCACTTTGCATTGTAAAAGAATTTATTGCAAGTCGCAACAAAATTGCTTTAAAAAAATGAAGACATCGACGATTTACACGTATGTTTGAAGGCAGTGAACTTTGACCCTGCAATGATACAACATTTCAAAGGTATAATAGCGCAGCTTTTTCCGCTGATAAAAACAACTGATGTTATCACTGCCCTTCCTATATCTATATTATTTTGGATGCAATAAAAGTTGCTTGTTGTAACAGTTCAGAAGCTTTCAAACAATAACCTCAGGCGGTTGCAGATTACAGTGCGACCGACCGCTTTTATAAATGCTGATAACCTTTGTTGACAGTTGTGAGTTTCTATGTTAAGCTGTCGTGCTATTCTTCACATGAAAGCGCATTCAATATTTTTCTAGTTTTCTACTTTATTTATACCTTCATAAAAATTACAAATATTATGTGATCTATGATAACGATTGGTATAATTGCTGTCGAGATGGATTGAGCTGTCTTCGAACACTATAGCCAACTAGCATCGAGACCGATGAGATTCCCAACACAACACCGGAAGCGATCGTCATTTTATTTTGAAAACTTTCAGCGAGGGTTCGTCTGCGTGTTCTCTCACAAACATATACTGCAAAAAAAAATTTGTTTCACTGAAATAGTGAAAAAATGGCAAAATTTTTATTTTTTCACACTTGCTTTTAGGAATTTTCCTATTCGTTTTTGAAATATTCCAATAGGCAACATTTTTTTCCGATCAGTAGATAGATATTCAATTTTTATTATTATAGTATTGAATATTTTTTATGGAGTATTGAAGAAAGATTTTTACAATGAAATTCCCATTTGCTTTTTTGCAAGAGATTTATGATTTAAATTCGCAAGAGTCGTCATAAGAGAGAAAAGAATAGAGAAATATAAGAAAGATAATCCAATCAAACTATATTGATAACCCCTTTCGCCTTTGATAGTTACTAAGAGACTTCCTCTTGCTAGAAAGCGTTTATTTTATGAAGTGCAATCGATAACATCGCTCAATAAAACTCAATTTTTTTTTGTCTCGTCAAAAGTGAAGCACAACTTTTTCATATTCGTTTAAGATTCATGACATTGGATTTAGAAATTCAATCATCTTCCTTCTAATATATCCTCTTTTTCAAATATTTCTATGAAATGATATTAGGAGATTTCTAAATTTATCGATGTTTTTTTAGCAATCTTTTGATGTGATCGAGGATCCATTAATTAAAGATGTCTAAACGAGAGATCCAATGATAAAATTTCCTCGCCGAAAACATTTCTTTGGAGTTGTTGAATTAAAAAAAAACAACAGCAACAATGAATCTCACCATTCTGTATAAATATTAAAGGGGCATTTCAGAGCCTATAATGATACTATTTAGTTTTCCATAGAAGCAATTCCGATGTGATTAATTTCCGGGAAAACCGAGTAATCGACTAAAAATTTGAGACCATTTTCTTAGGAATAAAATTTACTCAAAATGAATATTTTAGAGTTTTTCATCAAAAAAAAAAAAACCGAGAAAAAATTATGCTGATTAAAGGATTTGACCAGAGTGACAGAGCAATAATGAAGGCATTATTCTCATTGAGACGTTTATTCCTGCATATCCTTAAATTCTGGAAATTATTCATAATTCACAAAAAGCACATACTATTTGCACGACCTTCAGCCGCATTATATGGTTGTGCATGAATTTCAGGCTCCAATTCGAGGATATAATCTTTGAAGCGATCGTTATGCAACGAGATATTTAGCCTATCGCCACAAACGAATTTTTGTTTCAATGGTGCACTTATAACCACATCCGATGATCTGAACTCCACTGATTGACCTAAATATTTAAATTGTTAAGTTCATTAACAAAGAAAAATGTTGATTCTTTATGATATGATTGAATNCATGATTGCAATTCAGAGAGAAGTCGAACTTTCTAGTTTCGTTTTTCCGCTCCACACGCTACCCGACTAGGACAACCTCAAGTAAATTTGTTGATTTTATGAAATCAATATTACTTACCGTTGTAAGATTCGGTGTAAGTGACATTATTCATTAACCATCGTAATTCTTCTAGCTGTTTAACGAGAGTTTTCACATTTGCCTGAAATAAATTCATCCAAATGTGTTAAAAGATTTTATAGGTGTCAAAAGTGTGCTATATTTCGATTGTATTTTTTTCGATTATACGAGTGCAGATTTATACAGATGCATTTAAATTGAGCTATTTCCTTTATATTCACGAAAAAAAGATAAGTTTTTATTCTCATAGCAGATGAAATTATTGAAATGAATACAAATTTTTTGGGTTATCTGGCGAATACTTGTTGTATAAAATATTGACATCAACCCCCCCTCCGCCCCCCTCCTTCAGAAAAAGGCAATACTGAAATGTCAATAACGTATAACATTCGAATATTTACTACATCTTGGCATGAGTTCAAAAAGTTTTTTCGTTAAAATCCTTTTCAACACTAAATTCTTTTTCGTTATATTCATTTATTAGATTTTTTCGTTAAAATGAAAAAGCCTTATTTTCCATTACAATGCTATAAATAATTCACTTGTGTATCGCAGATAATGAGGAGATTCAATAGAATAATTTCATTCGTTCAAAAATAGTAAAATAAACAAAATATAAGCGAGGATGCACATATTTCGTGAAAACGATTCCATTCAGGCACCATATAAATTGCTCACCTATGACCAAGTATTGCCCACAGTGTAATCTTGTAATATATACTCTACCTGTAGCGTTTGAATGGAATTATGATACAACGCCTATCACCATCCAATATGCAGAAAAAACGAATGTAATCTGCCGTATTAGTGTATAATAACTACTTATAATGATTGGATTTTGCGAAACGTTCATTCCCAAAAAAAGGCGGAAATTTGAAACGAAATTAAAAAGCCAAATATTAAATTTATTTTCGATAATAATAGCTCATGGATAATAAAATCATAAAAGCATTAAAATTTTAAATACCGTAACGAAGTAGAGTTTCAATGATTTCTTACGATCCTCTGTGCTCCATTTGACTAGCAAATATGCGGCATTTTGCTTGCTATCGTTTAACGCACAATATCCACTAATTTTGACACTTGGAGATGTGATCTTTGGTATCTGTAAAGGTGGTACTTTTTGACATCGAGACTATAGAGAGGTAGGGTGGGCATCTCGTCTATCATATTCTTCATTTCTTGTTACTTTTATTTTTTCTTGAAAGAATAGCTTCGGACCGCGAAAGTTGTCTAAATGATTCTGCAGTGAACAAAGAATATGATGTTCCCTTACTTTACAGGTGCGAAGGCTTAATAATGTTCACAGCGTTCCGAAACGGATGCATATTCGAAGAAAACCTATGGTGATGGTGGGGTGGGGGAGGAGGAAAGCGGGGGGGGGGGGGGGGGGNGATAGGCGAACAAGTAGGATAGTTCTGAGCAAGGAGCGATTATAACAGATACTTGTGCTCATTCAACGATATATCCTCATCATTATTCAAGATCTCTATCCTTCTGATGAGAGTTTATTTCGTGAAAAGTTCCCACGATGAAAAGATCAATAAAAATATATATATCATTGTCTTTTAAGTACGTTTACTCTTTATTGAGTAGTACAAAGTTCCCGAGAATTTCTAGCACTTTGAAGAAGATATCAGCTCATCATGAATAATTCCTTTTATAGAGGTTATTGAAGTTACACCTGTGGTCATCACCTGAATACCCCTTAAATTATTTGCTTAATAATCGGCTAGTAATTTCGTTCTTTTTTGTAGACTCCGAGCATTTAAATAGAAATTTTGACGTCGCCGAATAGTCAATTGTCATTTGGAGTTAACATATATACTACTGGTAATTTTTGGTTAGATTTTATCCTCCCCATCTTTGGATTTTAGCGAACGCATCATCTTTGGAATAATCTCTTTTCATAGGCATTTTTTATTCACAACAAGGGGAGGAAGAAAAATGGAGTAATGTCCTCGTTTAATTCGGATTACAAGCTTCTTTCTTGCACATAAGCAATAAAATATGGCTAAAAATTAAATCATTTCGAGTGTGGAGAACTTATTGCTCAATTATCCTCTGCTTTCGGTCTGAGTTCCTTTTATTTTCTTCTTCAAAACTTCCAAAATTCGTTTTTTTTACTCACTTATTCCTTATGATCAAAGAACATTTCATCTTTCGACCTCACAAATATTTTGTTGCATTTGCAAATCTTTTTGAGGATCGTCAATAGTCGTTGTCAATTTCCGCTTGGCAGCTTTATCGATAATTTCGCTGAATTCTATGAATACTTAAATCACTAGCTGATTTTATTGATATGATTACTTGCTAATCAATGATAAATCACTAACCTCAGTTACAATATTCGTCGCATTCAAATTAAGATTGTAAAGCTTTGCAGAGAATTTCAATAGAAGACACTTAACACCGTTCTTTTGTGCTAAACCAAATTCTTCAGTATCGCTATTCTGTATTGGAATATAGCGTTCTGCACGTATATTTCGTAAACATTCTGCAAATAAAACCATTCAGCATTGCAATTAGAAACAATTGCCTCGAGAGCAATGAGATCGTGCAATATAACAATGCAATTTTGCATCAAGGATGGATATATTCTGATGCACATTGCATATTGCATATTGCATACTGCACATTGCATATTGCATATTGCATATTGCATATTGCATATAAAAGAGAATAAGCAGGTCATGGATGGTTTCTTGATTCAAATGATAATTTAAAAGCAATTTTTGATTGATTGACGTATCTGAAATAGCCTAAATAGAGATTTACCTGTTTCTGGTCTATATATGAGAATATTCGAAAGAAGCCGGAAGTAAATAAAACTGCAGTAACTCGAGAAATACTATGAAGAATGAAAAGTATAGGAAACAATGCATGAATACCTGAAAGAAAGAGAAGCAATGTGGCCGAGCGAGCGTTAAGCATCGAGACGAGTCTCGAACTAAATCCTTCTTGCATCGATCTTCGCGACGATCGTTTAGAGGCACTTATGAGCCTCATTAAGCAACGAAAAATTCTTTCATTCGAATTTTGGACAACCCAACTAACACATCACTTTCATACACATCGTTGCTATTGTTTGTGCTTATGGCCATCAAATCGATCGTTTGCAAAAGACAATAACAATAATGAAAATAAATGCATTTTAAAGCGAAAATTGGACAATATTGCTAAATGAATGATTGAGTAATGCAAACTTCGCTTGCTAACTTTGTATTCGAACTTTGCTGTGTATAAGCGGAATTTTTCCATAATGAATACTAAAGTTGGGGATCGTTATAATTTGCTGAAGTAAATTAGCATGCGAAAGTAAATTCTCATGCGAATATATGAAGATGGCATGCGAAAGCAATCTCTCGATACGTCATTCGCTTCATGTTCTCCATAGCCATCTATAACAATCGACTATTACGAAGCGTGTTTTCATAGACTTTTTCTTCAGTGTTGCAAAAATTTTGGGCTTGATGCACTTGATTATAGCGCATTTTTGATAACTGATATATTGTTTATTAACCGGCGTCATGTTGATCAAAATTAAATCAGCATCAAGAAGTCGCCTTCAATAAAGGCTTCCTGATTTATCCTCTTAGAATAACAAACGACCCTTCTTTTTGATATATTTTCTATCATAGAACTCGAAAAATAGAACAGTTGAAAAGCTTTATGCTGTTCTATGAGATGTTGGCAAATTTTTCGAGAAAAAGACAAACTACGTCCAATAATCTTCAATTCGAATCTTTTGATGCTTTTTTCTACCATTCTAGACTACTCAAGAGAAAACAGTGGACAATTCTCATAAATGATATTCTCATATTAAATTTGAAAGTTTAGAACTTCTTAGAGGGGCGATATGCGGTCATGTCACTTCACTTCACTTGATTGACCGGACTGTCGAACGTCGAAGACGCTGCCGGTCACAATGCGCTTCCATTAGGATACCGAGGCCCGTGGTTTTGCATTGTTGTAGCCAATAAATGACGCCACCTCGCTGGCCAGGCGAGCAGGCCAGTTATATATATGTATATATACATATATATTCAGTTCGGAGTTTCGGTTATTCGGAGTTTCCTTCTCCTAGCCTTTCTTCTTCCACGAAGTACCTGCAAGGCAGCAGGGGCTGCGATCTTTTTCGGCGGATCGTACTCGCCGTGATGCGAAACCGTCATTGGGTAATGTGACCATTTTTTAAGTGTTGGCGCGCCACCGCCAACCCCAGTCACACCCTGATGAATTTCGCCGTCGGTTGGTTCACGCCTGCTTATTCTGCATATTCGCAGGCGACCGTCATATCTGACGGTCCTTCGCGACCCTTCCACCGCATCGAGCTGAGCGGTAGGAAACCGACCGCTCAGTAGCCGCCCAACGACATCGACAACCATGCGGTCATGTAATAATGCAAAATTCAAGTCCCGGCATAATGAGCGTGACCGGTGCCTTCCCTCCCCACCTCTCCACCCCTCGAAGTCTTGAAACGGTTTGGATCACCTCGACTCTGCCTTTTGCACTTGTATTTTTTAAAACACCGAGTGTAAGCGTAAAATTCACCGCTTTTGTGAACAATTTGGCATGTTCGCAACCGAACTCGCAGTCGCAAATGCGAAATTTTTGGCAAATTCGCAACCGAACTCGCAGTCGCAAATGCGAAATTATTTCAAAGAGAATTAAGCGTTTCAATCATGTGCAAATAAGTTTGCTTCACTCGTTTTGATGGCTGTTAACGAATCTCATCTTATGGCAAATAGTTGCTGTATCAAAAATATATTCAGGTACGAAACATAGATAGCTGAATTGATTATTTGGATTGGTCATGTCATTTCACTTCCCACTACCTTCAATAAACGATTCAAAAGAGACGGAACAAAGAACTTCGAACACTTAAAACGTCGGTTATGAAAAACCTCGTGTCTCAAGACTTGTATTGATATCGCAATTACTAAATGAGTTTATGCTTTTATTGTGTGCATAATATTCACAATTAATTTCCTCATAAATTCTCTATCAAATTCATTTTAACCACCATTTTTCAATCATCATCCGCATACCCTGACTTCTAGTATATCGTTGAAGCTATAACTGAAATAAATGAGCATTTATATTTATTACAATTTGTTTTTTAAGTGATGATAATATTGTGGATGTGAAATGATCGCCACAAAGAAATAATCAAACATAATTTCGAGTTAATAAAATTACTTAACTTTGACCTCTGCAAGCTTGAAATTTCCAGCGAGAAATAGTCGAACAAATTGAGTATTTATATTCGATGTTCCACTTAGGTAATGAGAAACCGCCGAAAACGATAACACATTTCATCGAATATCTTTTTATTCATTATTAGAAGAATACTAAATATTACAATATCGGAGGAGAAAACAAATGAAATTCGATGTTTAATTTTAGAAATTGCAATTTTTAATTTCTAATTAATTTTTTAAATTCTCTCGAATTTCAAGACAAATCGACTTGTTCTATTGAACATATTAGTGAGACAATGTTTGAAAAAAGATTAGAGATCGGCAGTCATGATGAAGAAAGATGCTTAATAATGAAAGATGAACGATTTAGCGAGCACCAAAAAAATTTCCCTCTCTTACAAAAATCAAAAAAAAAA
>JAARMF010004788.1:0-13807 GCA_022844705.1 Toxascaris leonina
TTTGAGTTAATACATGAAGAAACGATGAAATTTGATGTTGTTTCAAAGCCATAGCGTATATGGCTATGGGCATGAGGTGCCATTTAAGAATTCCTACAAATCGTCAGCCATTGGCTTAATGCGTTGTCTTCGAATAGCGCACGTTGTGCGCACGAATCTGAGGCAACAACACAGGATGCAACAAGAAACATCAGTGAAAGGCATCTGTAGAAACGTGGTGTCACTTTCCACAGGCTTTTTAGGCGCATAGCTATGTCCAGGGGTGCTCGCGGCGAAAGATGGAACGAACGAACTGGTGGCTTTTCCCAACACTTCTAATTTTTGCGAATATTAGCTGATGGTTTCGGGTTTCGAAGACACTCAAACTGCTGTTAGTGAGCGAATATTTACGAAGAGGGATCAGCACTACGAAGTCGACATTATCGGACCCATCCAATGTGGACAAAAGCAAAATCGACAACGTATTCAAAGGTCTTGACATATTTTAGCGAAGTGGATGCGACAGGCCGAATACTAATAACAAATTTTGTACTTTTTGCGGAACTGAACAAACAAGTAGTTTTCATTTTGCACTCTCGTATTTCTGAAAGTCCCTCTTCTTAATGTGTTATCTCGACGAATGTACCTGTCCCCCGTCGGATACAACCTTTCCATTTTCCCCTTTAGCTAATAATTCCGATGTTGTTGTTTTGTTACATTAGCTTCATAGTTCCCACTCTGCCATCAATTTCCTGTTGTTTTTATTATTAGGTTGTGTGAAGTGTGTATGCGTTAGTGGAGAAAGTGTAAGCATAATATTATGTACGCACTACACACTATTTTTGTGATAGATATCGCCTGATGGAGCTCTTATTTGTTTATTTTTCCGATAAGAATTCGGTTCTCAATTTTGCGCCCTTCCATGGAAGCAAAGCTCAGTGCCTACTTGATGCGTTGGATGGGCAACTGCCGATATTTCTGATTTGCATTCGACTTAAACCGAATTTCCTTTGCGAGCCAGCCCTCCAGGCTCGTTACAGAGAGAACGAAATTCCGATTGGTTGAACGAATTCGAGTGGCTATCACTGCCCGTGGCATGCTTTTCTAGTCGTTTTGAGAAAGAATGCTTGCTTGTGCAGGTTTTCAAGCTCTCATTTGTTGCAGTTGCTAGATATGCAATAAGTAATTTGGGGTTTCCCTTTTTAGCAGCGGCGCTATTCATATATTTTATTTGAAAGCATATCACAGCAGGCGCCTTCATAGAGTCTGTTTATTCAGGTGCAGGATATTATTCGTAGGAAGCAGAAGAAGACCACATATATAGACAGTATTGTGGCTGCATGCTTTGCTGTGTTTGTAGATTTGGTGCCCCTCGCCAAATCTGTTCTCGCGCCTTGTTTTTACATGAATAGGTCATGCAAACAATTTTGCTTTCAGGACCTTTGAGCGAGTCAGGTCCATTCGATAAACAATAATCGCGAAGGAAAATAGAAATCGTGATTGAACTGCCAACTAGATCTGGCGCTTTTGATCTATCAATATTTAATTGCAGTTGCTATCCCTTGCCGTTGCTAACAGTTTTACCTTTCAGGTTTCATTTCCTCAAGTGAAAATTGGTCTCCGACAACTCAAGAATAAATAAATGATGAATTTCAGTAGAGCGCAACAAATTCAAAAAAGGGGTGCAAAGTGGGAATGAAAATAATTTTTTCAAATAAATAATTTTTCAAATCGAATGAATAGGTTAATGTACGCAAATATGCAAACTAACTGAGGCAGTGGCTGCACAATATGCAAATATGATGGCCCAAGAGAGCATCAAATTATGATCACCAAATCTGAAATAATGAGGAGAGCATGCCATAGGGTGATACACGACATGCGCTTTTGCAATTCTTTCCAGAAAACCCGTTCGTGTCGCAAACTATTGTGAAATTGTGGAACGTGTAGAATAAAGTATTTATATTTTAGTCGAACGGCGAAATCCTAGAAGCGTCTCGCACTTTCTATAACTCAAAAACTATGTGAAATGCACATTAAGCGTCCTTCACCATCCTGTGTGTGGGCAACTCTGTGGCGCTCATAGCATCCTCGAAATTTTTGGCTCCTGCTTCAGTCTAGCTGTAAGTTGGTGCTCAAATGCGCATACAAGCGATCGTCGGACGTTGTTTGACGGACGAGATGATGGGCAGACCAACCTTTATTAGCGAGGCGTTCCCTCTTTATGACACAATCATCAATCATCAAAAATGCAGCATTCATTCAACCTCTCTTGAGGATTATTCCTCTACACATAAAAAGAATCATTGTGTTTCTTGTTCCTCAGTAGTATTTCTTACGTAATTGATATTGGCGTCGTTGCACAGGAAGCTGAAAACTATGTCTGTGAATACGGGTCTGCATCAAGCGCAAACGTAAACTTGCGAAGGGGCCTAAAATGCGTCACAAGGGGCTTAAAAGTACATTAAAAGTGTTATTCATAGTCTCATAGCAGAATACCGTTTTGATGTTTACTCCCGATGAGATGTCTAATGAGGCACTTAAAAAGTCGAATTCGAGAATTATAGTGCAGCGAAAAGGTGTCTTGGCTCAGCGTTCCGAATAAGTACAATCTGTTGCGAACATCGCTGATATAGATCTACTAGGAAGCAAATATCCTTGAAAAAACATCCTGTGGAGCAATGCCCATTTAACGCAAAAATCCTACTTATAGTTTACAGACTCTGTCTAGATAAATGCTCGATTTATTCGTACTCCTCTGCAGCAATACTGAAGTGAGTGTGTCGATTAGAAAGTGCCATAAGTAATCATAGCTAACGCATATGACTCCTTCATTGCTTTATTTTGCAGCACGATCGTATTACGAATTGCCACATTAGCAATTAATGCAAAGATTATGCGAATGATTGAGATGTGATTCCTGCCTGAGTCGTTGTATGTCCCATTTCAATGAGTGTGAAACGCCACTCAAACAGGTGTGCTCAATAGATTATTAATGATTTTTTGCCTTTTCTGACCGAACGAGCGTTACGATGGGAGATTTTTTAAACTAGAAGGTTTGCTAGCGGTGCATAGTCAACTAAGCATTTTGCTTTTGAAGAATAGATTGAAATGCCTTAGGTTTGAGGCTCGAAAACCTGCCACCAATATGATTTCTTACGCTTTGCCCTTATAGCTCAATCGGACGGGTAATTTTCTTGTGCCAAACTTCAGCACTGAAGAGCAGCACAACGGTAAAAAAAAAAAGTTATACCCTCGTTTAATTCATTCTTGCATCTGCTTATTGATGATTGTCAACAGCATTAAATGACGCTTACATGCTATTGTAAACAACATCTTCTTGATCTCTTTTGGAATTGAAACGGAAAATGTTAAAGCAGAAAGAGTGTGTTGAGAAACATTTCAACGGTATAAGAAAAATTGATTGGATAATTAACTGTAATAAGTGAATAATTAACATCAGAAAGGATGTTGTTTATGATAGAATGAAGTGACGTAATCAGACCTTTACACAGTGTTGATGAATATTTTATAGGATTCGAACTTCATTTGCCATCGAAGTTATATGAATATTAGCCGAGTTCACCTCACCTCATTCAATCGCACTTTCGTTTGTATCACTTCTCACTTTCTATCTCAAACTTAATGTGTGGCATCATTGATTGTCTCTTTCGATGTGTTACTAGTCATCAGTTCCACGTTGGTCTCATCAACTCCCCAAAATTGTCATAAGAAAAAGGTACCCAAGAGGCACATCGATCTTCGCAGAATGTCTCTTTTTATTTGCCTTTTCCACTCACTTCTTGTAGCATTGCACATTATGACCACATCACATTTTCGCTAATGTCAATGCACATCCTTTTTTCAGTCCATCTGTTGCAAGTTTTTCATCCGAAGTGATCGAAAAAAAAATTTGCTGGATGCTACTCACATCATTTGGCTACTCTGAAAATCGAGAATTTTGTTAAGAGCCGTGAAGTTGAGACCACTTTGTTGACCGCTTTTCTGAGCGCCAACTTGGATCCATAAGATGAATTCTCTTTTCTGACGTCTAGATTAGAAATAAAAGTGACACACACGCTAACATCTAGTGCAGGCACACATAGACTTTCCTCGCCGACCAAAGCGAAGGAACTGCTTACGGAGCATAATATTTGTCAGTATTTATTTGCTCGTGATTAAGCAAATGGGTTAAGAATTGGCATAGGGCTCCTTCAAAGACGAAACAGCCATAGCAAGTAACCTATCAACAATTGGTCCGCATGAGGTTGGGATCAGTCGATGGAGTTAGGGCAGGAGATTGGTCAGTATGACCAAAATGAGTCGTTTTCATCAAATGCTATGAGCTCCTCCCAGAAAAAGCTTTTTTGTCGTCGCAATTTCAACAGTTTCCGATGCATGATTATTTGATGTTGCATTTTGTAGGCTGCGATAAATACCTTGGTGGGTGCTTGAGGATATGTTGATATAAAGAGTAGGCGGTTGTTAGGCAATTTAATTTATGGCGCATAAGTGATAAAGCAGAATTAACCTGATGGCTACAACGTGACGTTTTACCGCAATGACATCATCGCTTCACACTGGACCTACATGCCAACAAAAACGGATCCAAATTTGCATATTGATTGTGCTGCAGACTCGCGTTTTCACCTCCTTCTTGATATTGAATTCTGCATGATAATGTTCTGTTCCTCCTCACGAACAAGTGCCCTCCTCTGGCATTGAGAGCTTTTTGCAAGTTTATTTTCAGCCACTGATTTAGCTCAATTGTTCTTCATTACGATCTATGTTCGGTCGGAGTCACAAATCCTTGCGCATTCATTGAGACCAAAAATGCCTACCATGCCGCGGCCTTAAAGAGAGTGCGAAATTTGTGCAGACAGGGGTACTTCAAAGGCACCGTTCGCCTTGTCAACTTCACATACTCAGCTAAATTTGGACTTGTGCTGAAAATCGACTTTGTGGAAGTTCATCATTCATCTGAGGCGTCTCTTATGGCCTTTGCAAAAATGCATTATCATCTCATTTTTTGCTATATATTCGCGCACATGTTTGTTGAGAAAGATGCACACAACCGTGATTCGGTCTCCCATGTCATGCTTAACAGTGATCCATCATTTCAGGAAGGTGATATAGGTATACAAAGATGAAAAAAGTTCTGCGCTCGGCTTGCGTTCCCACCGCAAAGGGTCATGATCGCATTTCGCTAGTATTGCAAAGAAGGCTGCTACTCGGCAAGATTGTTGATCACATAAGGATGAGGAAGAACCCTTTTTGATATTGATCACATTTCAGATAAATTTCTCCACCAGTTTTTGCCCTTAAACTCAGGTTTGTTTCAGTGGTACGTTCTGCTTCCACTACTACTTCAGTATCTATTCCCTGTGATATAATGTATTTGAGTTAAAACCATCTATCACCCATCTCAGACTCAGATGACGGTGTGCGTTTTTGATAAATATGGTAACTTAGGCCGCAGATGGGAAGAACTCCAAATCATCTCGCTTGTGCTAACAGCCAACTGAACGAACATCAACGTGACAGAATGATTACGAATGGGGAATGTAGCCAATTATACTTCCGCTCAGATTGAGATAATGATGCATATGTTTTCTTTTCAACGACGGAAGNCTTTCTTTTCAACCACGGAAGATACCCAGTAAGATCAGTCATAGAGTATTCGCCCCTTAGGCAAGAGCTGTCGTGTCTGTCCCACTCTGCGAACAAGGTTGCCAGTAGTCATCATTAAGTCACATTAAATTTACACCATTCTTGAATTTGCGTCATTTGATGCAATCGTCACTACTGCGTAAGCAAACATAGAGAACATCATGAAAAGATGCAACCTCAAATGGTTCATCGATTCTGGGTGAACATCATTGTTCATCATAAATTCAGCTTTTTCGGCGAATTGATGCAAATACAGCATGAATTGCTACCATCGAGAACAGAATATTCAGCCGCAACAATTATGATTCGCGAATCCTCGTCGTCCGAAACTCGCAGAAGCCATGAAGCGTTCCCCTAATACGCGCAAATATTTTCATTGCCCATTCCATTCACTTCAATTTGCTCAGCAGTTAAAGATGTACTTCAGCGATTTCCGGCAATTTCTTGCCGCACTTCTTCATTGAATGGCGTTGCTATGTATGCAAACGCTGCTTTACTCGTGGTATAGATCGACAATACATGCTGTATAGCGCTGTTACGAAACTCTCCCTATGGGCGACTATTAAGCCTCATTTCCGCTTATGCACCATTATGCAAAACGATTATTGCATGCAATGACGCATTTTGCCTCTTTCTTTCTGCAATAAATGTATATATCATTGCTAACAATTAGAGAGGAGAAGAGAATGCTCTGAGACGTTTCATATAGATGGCGATTGTGTATGTTTGAATGAATTTGCAGATGAGAGGAATTTTGAAGTGAATATGTGGGCGAATGAAAGTACGAATGTGTGATATGCGAGCAGTTTGTGGTCTTCGTTGATAATTTTGAATTTATCTGCCATCGCAAACAATCAAAGAATTCCTGCCACGACAGAGCTTGCTAACTGTAGCTGTTCACTACCTGACGCTTGACAGTTTGTAACCTCAATGATAATAGATAAATGTGCTATGGGAGCTTATGAACAGGTTTTGAGTAGAATGACAGCCCCAATTTTGAGAAATCCCACGAAAACGAGCGGACATTAACGCTGCAATCCTCACGTTTTCTTTCATTGGCCCATCTCTTCAGTACAAAATCATCTTCGTTGGCACGGTGATGCTTCGCCAGGCAGGTAGCAGTCTCGCTACGATTGAATGCTTGCCATGAGAAAACATCTCAGGAAAATGCGGGTATCACTTCTTATAGCTTTATTTTTCAGACTCAGAAGGCCACTCCACGGTTGTATTCGGAAACTGTTTCACTCTCTTTTCTCACAATGGCAATTTGTGAAATGCCACACAATCCTAAAACCGATTGAACCGATTGAAGCTATCTGCAGCCACACCACCTAGTAGCGCCTGCCAACTGCAATTTAAACGGTTGCAAAAACGACCTTTCAATGGACAGTTTTGTTGCTGAATTGTCTATTGATGCAAGGAGCATAAATATTGATGCCGTTATGGCTGATGCACTCTTGATGCGCATTGTCGTTTTTATAAGAAGTTTGCAATTTGAATGGCTATTCCAATAGCCTTTTAGATGCGTCTATCTTAACTTTAGTGTCACTCCCTTAGGAAATCGAAGATAAGAATCGTTCATTCTCGCAAAATCACCATTTTAGATGTCTCTAACAACTCTAATTTACTTCAATTCGCCCATCCAACAAGAGAGTTGTTGACTACGATAGCGGCTGCGTTAATGTGTTTGTTTTCATGCCATCATATCCCAGATGAGCTTTTTCACATCAGCATGCTTGCTTATAGACTCGAAGAGTATTGAAAAGGAAGTTATAGTGCAACGAGCAACTAATCACTTTTTTATATTTTCCTATCTATTGCAGCTTATGATATGCGGTATCTGTTCCAAATATGCTCAGGTTGTGCCAAATTCATTTCTTGATCACTGTTCTATTCATATCGAACATCCTCACTTTGTTCCCAGTCCTTATCGCCCTGTAGGGCTGAGATAGCAGGACAGGTCGATGACGCTTTTCAGACCACCGTTCAGCTTTCCTCATTAACATACTTTTGAGGCTCACATAGTAGCACTGTTTGGTGGCAATCCGCAGAGGCTCTTTGAAACGAGTCGACGGAACCGCAACTTTGGATATAGTACCAAAGGTCTCAAATTTCTGTCAGTAGCTGCCCCTCCACGAATTTTGGCCTGTCGCTCGGCGGTCCCAATTTTCCATCTGATGAATGACGACGCCTTGAAGAATTAATTTACTCGTAAAACCTTAGGGCTGCTGTTAATTTTGTATGACTTTAAGAGTTTAGAGGATGGGCTGGTGATACTAATAAGGTGTAGTTTAGATTCTTCTTGGTGTTGGGCAGTTTGCACAGTTAATATAGTCTGCCAGGCGTCTATTGACAAAATCGTTCTACGAATTTTGTGTTGGAATGAACGGGATATTGGGAAGATGGAAGAGCACTTTTTCTGCAGAGGAATCAAGCACGTATATTCAGAGCGTTGGATTTAATGCTGAAGGGTAGATCGGAAGGCAAATAAGCCCTGCGATCGTAGTAAACCTCCGTAATGAAATAGACCAGTCAGATAGATGAAGCTTAGCGAATTTTTTTGCAAAGGTCCTTTTCATATTTTCAGCCATCAAGTCGGTGATAAAGGTTTTCAAAGAAATTGGCTTTCGCAGCCGCTCAAATTCCTTGATGAAAGAAAAATAGCTAGTGAAATTTCCGTTTTTTGCACGGAAACGAACTCATAAACTTGAAAACTTTCAATGTTAAAGCATTACATCTTTGAAATACTCNTCGGTGATGGAATTTTTCAAAGAAATCGGCTTTCGCAACCGCTCAAATTGCTTGATGAAAGAAAAATAGCGAGTGAAATTTCTGTTTTTCACACGGAAACGAACTCATAAACTTGGGAACTTTCACCATAAAGCATTACATCTTTGAAATACTCTTTTGTTATTTATTTCATAATATAGAGATTTCAAAACCATTGAGACTTTGGAGGGGAATAACCAACTGTGCGATAGTGGGGGCAGGTGCAATGATTCATCTTTTGAAAGCAACAACTCCTTGCAACAGATGGCCTCGTTTCTGGTATTTCTCTTCCTTTATTCAAAAAGAAGCACGCTCCGTTCAGGATCACTGACTTCTTTCGTTTCTGCTGAAAATGCTTCTAAATTTTTTACATTTATTGCATAGCACTAATCGTTATGCAGGAAACCATTCCTTCCTCTCTAACTGAGCTCGTCGGGCACCACAAATGCTCGACAAGCCTCTGATGATGAAAATACCAAGCGAAGCCTCTAAGATGGGACGTGGATAGAGATCACGGTCCACAGTCTCCTTGAAGCATGGATTCTCAGCAACAACCCTAACAGATAAGGAAGTTTTTTGAGAATGCTGGAGCTGATGGAATTGTCAGTGTGCCCCTGCTGCGTGTTATTTTGCTATTGCATGAGAGGGTTTATGAAGAGAAACTCTCGAATGGTCGACGATATTCACGCATTGCCATGACTGTTCACTGCGAGTGAACGAATTATTGCGTAGCTCGGCTGAAAATAATTATGCCAAAAAATTTCCACACCTCGATCTCCTTCGATCTGCGACCACAAATCCTACGCAAATGTTTAATCGAGCAGGCGAAACCTTTCGGTGGCGAGTGTAGCAATAAGCCGGCCGCCAGCAGCATTAATAAATTGGCTTTGTTAAAACGCTCGTTGATGTGAAAAGGGGCTTTTAGCTGCGATAGATCACTTGCGTAACGCTGCGATTCTGCTCTTTCTCAAATATACAAATATTTACACTGCTTCATCCTTCAGCGCTGATAATTGAGTTCTCGAACACTGCTCATTGAAACATTAACCTATCCGAAACGCAGTTCCACACAACACCCATATTTCCATTTGATTCTGTCTCCCAATTAAACGGTGTTATCTATATAACATTAAGCCGCAGTGTTTACCAATTTATTGCAGTTCTCGAGCGGAGTTTAACTCTTTCAGTTCTTCAGAATGCGATTGCTTCTAAAATGTGAAACGAGGATTAAAATTGTTTTGAATACCCGGCACGTATTTTCTGGCGTTAGGGATGAGTAGATGCAACGAGTGGAACTGAAAGTCACAAATTAATTTGCATGCTGAATTGCTCACTTATTTGCGTATTGAATAGGCGTTCGACTAGTCGATTTCTTCAAATCTCTTTCTAACCGAGTCGTCATATCCGATAAAATTTTTGAAATATTGCTAATTTGATCGCCAATCTGTTGCACAAAATTTGAATATTCGATAAAGCTGTTATGAGGAATTATGTGGGCATTTCATTGTGGAAGGCTCGACTCACAATAAACAGCACGAACGAATAGTATTTTCATATCATATTAAGTAGC
Organism: Toxascaris leonina; assembly: GCA_022844705.1. Taxonomy (NCBI): domain Eukaryota; kingdom Metazoa; phylum Nematoda; class Chromadorea; order Rhabditida; family Ascarididae; genus Toxascaris; species Toxascaris leonina. The sequence goes on from JAARMF010004788.1 coordinate 9,989, forward strand.
GTCGAGGCAAGGGTGTATGAGAGGGGCATGAGGATCAATTGAGGATGGAGGAGGAGTGGAAGGGAGGAGATTGGAGGGAGGGTGGCGGGGAGGGAGAGGAGGAAATTAAGTGGGCTCAAGGAGCAGAAGATGCTTTATTTGGGAAACCCGTAAAATAAATGAACAAATACAACAACAGAAGAGCAATACAACGGACCGAATACAACTGCACATATTACATCATATTTTTCTTCTTTCTCCTATTTCGCATAGTTACTCGAAAATTTACTCTCATCTTCTCGAATGTGGTCTCTCAAGTTCCTCTCCACCATCCATCCAAGGCTGCTTCCCTTCAATTTTTCTTTGCTCTTTTCGTCCCCGTCTCATATATACTAGGCAGTATTTGTGCTCCTTTGTGCACATGTTGTTACCCGATGATGCCACAGGGTCAGTGAAACGTTATAACTTTTCCTATTTCGTGAGAGAACCCTTTTGCTTTTGTTAATTTCGTTCTGTCGATCGACCGCTCATCCAGGATTGCATGCGTAGCTTGAGACTTAGTGCCTCAATATGATTCACCACTGAAATTGAATAAATTCGCCGATGAATATTTTCGCCAAAAGAAAGGCGAATTCTCTTTGATAGGAATTGATGCAAAGTGGTTGTTCTTCGCATAAAGTATAACAGCACTTGTTTCGCCACAGAATCACCGTTGATTCTGAATGTTTACCGATGGAATTTCTCAGATTGCAGTCCTGTCGGCTGATCGTTTGCAGAAAATATGTAGTGCTTCTTTGCAAATATTTGCTCAATATATTAATTTGCAAATTTGACTGAGCTTATTTTTCGCTGCTTTATTGTGTTGATTTTAATGCTCACTGCGGCTGTTATTCAGATATATCCACATGAGATGTGCAATTAAGAAATATTGCAATGCAATATGCAAAATGCAAATTTTCTCAGTTCAACGATAAATCGAATGCTAAGAGACAACGAATTCGTGAAACGCGCACATCTCAAATCACACCTAGGACATAATAGGAGCGACTCCATCCGAGCATCTGAAACGGCTGACGATGCTGCAAATTTAAGTGCAGAGCACATTGCGGATGCCGTGAATAGTTGATTTCCTTAAAATTCAGCCATAAAAAAATAAACACTTTTTTCGGTCACATAAGCCGCCTTTCAGATTTGCACTTTGCCGTTGAAACTCTCAAAATATGGCAAAGAATTCTTTAGATCTACTCACTCTATCACAAATGCCTCAGAAGTTGATGATCGGTATATCCTCTTTACATCAATTGACGACTCTGCGACGAGATATATCCCAACCAATCGCATTTTATTTAATTTTATTTCAAAGTGTTACTTTCATCAAAAATTCGCACGTTGTTGTACGAAAAGAGAATATCTGCTTTAATTTTGATAAATCTTTTATTAACTTCTAAGTAAAATATCTCTTTTTTACGATTTCTCCTTCTTTGACATCTCTTCTGATTAAATATGAGACGAAAATATCGCAATATCACTTCTCCCTCATTAAATGCTCATTTTTGAATGAAATGTGATCCTACTCTCCTCAAGTTCGTTAAGAAGGGCTGTGAGTCGTCCTCTTGAAATTCATCTTGCCACTTCAGTTCAGCACTTAACAAATAATGCGACGCAGATGTTCAACTTTCTATATTTCATCCGGATCGCAAAGACATCTGAAACCTGTCATTAGCGACTTTTCAATTCGAAGCTTTCGTTTGCGTATTCCTCTTTGCGAAATCGCAAACTACCCTCAGGCGAGTTGGCACTAAATGGTCGATCTTCTCTCTTCTTCTCCTCTCACTCGAAAAGTCTATAGCGACTCCACTTCTCCGGTATAACTGTTCTCTTTTGCCTCTCTAGCCCTTTGAAAAGGGCTTTAGATTTTCACTAATAAACATTTTTATATCGCATTCAGATTACAACTCATTATTTGCATCTGAGAAAGGAAAGTTAACGAGCGTTCCCAAAAGGACTTCTCCCAAATGTCCCGCCATTACAGCACCTCCACCTTTTCATCGCATTTTCAATAATCGAGTTGCGCTCGACTTCTTTTCGCCGGATTAATAAATGATAACCACAGATCTCTATCTGAACCGAGGTTATGTGCCCCATTACCTCATTTAAGCTGCCTTCAAGAAGCCCTAAGAATTCGTTTTGAGCGTTGCGGCCGATCTCAACGAGGGACTATATGTGTGAGATGTCGAATTCCAAACCAAGCGTCCTTCGCAGCAATATGCCTTTTGTTAGCGCGGTACATAAGAGAGCTTAATGGCAGTGCTTTGGTGCCGATGCACATATAGTTTGAAAATTTCGTTGAACGATTTTTTCCAACATACGCCAGAATTTGAAAATTTGATCAAGTCCGTTGAAGAATCTGAATACTGCAGTAATTTTTTCTCGCCCACAAATGCATCGCGTTGAGCTATACGATGGATGTTTCTCAACAATCGCAAACGGTTTAAAAAAAGTCTCATTAGTGTTTTTTAGAATTTTATAAGAACGAATGGTTTTAAATCTATATGTGGACTTTGAGAGATATGTGCATGCAGAAGATAGGTTGAATCGACTAGGAAATTGAGATCTGAGCGCATAAAACGCATACGATGCTGGTAACTGCGGGCTTTACATGTTCTTATCAGTGCAGAGAGTTGCGGACATTTGCGCCGGTCGAACAGAACTTCATGAAACTAGGTGATATCGGTATTACGCGCTTTGAAGTCGAAGCAGCTCCAAAACATGAGAGGACCTTTGTGCCTACGCGTAGATGATTTTATGATATAATACTAACTGTACGCTACCTCTATGTTCCTTCAGAACAAAGCCACGGCATACACAATTTTGCAATATCGTCTTTGCACAAGCATTAGCAAAAGAGAAACGCCAAATTTGGGTTTTCTGAAGATAGTACACTCATTTTCCCCAAAAATTCCCTCTATGCTGCAAATTTCAACAATTGAAATCCAAATTTCTACGGAAGTGCCAACGATTAGATGAGAATAGCAATGTTCTAAGCGAGAGGATGGAACGGCATTAAGCGGAAATCTCACCATCTATCGAAATTTTCGTTCAGATGTGCCATTTCTTCGGCAAAATGTCACAATGCTGTCAATACAGTTCAACAGGCGCAGAATCCGCTATGAGATTTCCTCTATTTGGCTATGAATGTTAACACAGCGTAGCACATCTGTCAAAGCAGATGCTATATGAGCGCTACTTCTATATTACGAAAAAACATCATGACATAATTGATTCTGACGCTAGACATTCGATACTGATGGAATGTTTCTATAAGCCGAGCACTAATTACTGACTGGCTGCGTCCCTACTTGCTCACCTAATCACTCACTTTGCTCTGAAGAGATCGTTCCTCAATTTAATCAATTTATACGTTGGTCAATTTAAAATCCATTGAGAAACAATAATTCAGTGAATTTTAGTCAACTTTGTGGTTGCACAAACCTAGATGCGGTTTTCTTAACCGCGTTGAGACCACCGACTACCTCAGAAACACTCAAGAGACACTCTTTGTAGCAGAAATTATCGCAAAGTGATCGCTGTTCAATTGCTGACTATTGACGGGTTCAACAATGTCAGAAATTTGTTGACGCAGAGATGAATCCTCAGACTTGAGAAGTGAAATCGCGCGACAGCGATGACTTCATCGAAGAGGATCACACATCCGCGCTGAGAGAAGCAAAACTGTAGTCACCCAACTGGCGTGTAATTCAGTTACGGCCGCTCATATACGTTAAAACTATTCCAAAAATCGGCTGCGATCGTTTTAAGTAGCCGAACGCCCATCTACAT
>JAARMF010004793.1:0-13792 GCA_022844705.1 Toxascaris leonina
TTTATAAGTCAATCTTAGCAGCCGAAATCTGAATCTCTTCGTATTTATAACAACAAAGGCAACCTAGGGATCTCCTAAACAGATCAGCAAATGCAAAACTTTCCCTCAAAGCTCACTGCCAAGTATCCTCCCCTCCCCTCCACCCACTTCCTCCCTCTCATGCCCTCAAATATATATAACTCGGCAGCAAGGAAGCAAAAGCAGACAACACTAAGAATCTTCTCTTTTATGACAATGTGTCTATCGCCAACAAAAGCAACACAGTAATAAATACATCAAATTATAATCGTACAATAAAATATCTGAAAAAAAAGTGAAAAAGTTGACATCGATCAAACCTTTCCTATACCTCATTTTCCGGGAAAATTTCAAGAAAAATGCAAAATAAAAAAAAATTTCATCAATAAAAGATTAACACATCATCAGTGGAATGCAAACAACAAGGAAAGGATATAAAATATTGAAAAATAAATGCTGCGACAAAGTATGAAGAAAATATACATGAAAAAAAACATTATTATTCACTTAATTATTTTTAGGTCGCATCCTACAATTTGGAAGCGTTTGAGTCACCATTTTCAACGAGGAAAAAGATTTCCACTTCCACATCTACATTCAATAAAATATCAACAGATAGGGCACACAGCTTGGATCATAATGTTAAGCTAAATGCGCTCCATAGAAGGGATATAGCAACATTAGCAGTATACAAATTCAAATTTCACAATATTCTTCAACGAGTGGAAACGGTGCAATAAGAAAAAATAGATGAAACTACGCAAAATACAACTGCAATAAACAATACAACTCTGAAGAGGTATCAAAATGGGTGAGGGAACATTAGAATGGACCTCCGAGTTTATTGATCATAACTTCCTGACATAATTCCCCTTCTTGGCACAACACCCAAATGATTTTCATATAAATTTGTTACTGGCTAATTGCAAGTATCACATTATCAGCCCTTCGTATGAAGAACGCCAAGCATTTCATTCCACGTTTCTATGAAAAATTGTTGGGGAAACACTCGCATGCCACCAAAAATAAAAATAAAAAATAAAAATAAAAAATAGCGACAAGAATACCCTCGGCTAAAATTCAGCGAATGGATCCTATGGAGATCAAAGATGGCAGTCTATGTAAGAACGTCGGCAAAGGTGACGCTATGCCTTAGGCTAGAACTTTACACTAGGCCTTACCTTGAGCCCTAATAAACACTGTTGATGGGTAAGCTATCAACATACGCTGCTCGTTGCTCAAATTGCTTCAATTATCGTCCGATTCGGGTGACATCTGCTCCATTGGGACATCCGGTTTATAACCTATAAAGATGAAAACCATGGATATGCAAGGACCATAAAAACTAAACTAATATGTGAAAGTGGACCAAGGTTTCGACTGCCATGCAAACATTAATATTTTGTCCTTCTATAAGTGTTTCGAAATATCCTTAAAACATGCAAAACCGAAGTCGCACATCAACTTCTTAATGGAAAGAAATGAAAGATACCAAAGATTGGGAAAGGCACAGACCCCGTTTCTGCTTTCGTGACCACCCGCACTTGCTCTGTATTGGACGTCTAAAAATCCTCACTGACGTGTTCATACATCTTGTTCACATTTATCTTTGCTAGGACAAACATTACAGTATAACAAAAATAAGACAAAGATTTCAATGCAAATTGACCAAAGAACTATTTAGGACATAGCATCACGTTGAACGCATATAACATTAAACTGGCTTGTCACTACTAACAAACACTTTATCATTCATGAGGATCGAATATGGAGGAAGGAGGACAAATAAATATTCACTTATGCATCCAGGGAGAGGGGGGTGGATGATGAGAGAATAGCCTCTGTTCCTGCTTAATGTTGCATTTCTCAGCAGGAATCCCCTCTCCCTTACAGGAATCTTCAACAGCACTCGCTCAATCACTCAAAATGACCTCAACTTTCATGGCCGCAAAAATAAAATCATCGCCAAAATTGATACCTTTCATAACAGCGCATGGGAAGTGCATTAATTTCCCTTTCATTTCAATTGTTGCTCCTTCCTTCGAACATACAGCACAATGCTGAAAATGCCTGGACATAGAATGTCGTTAGTGAGGCCGAAGTACAGAGTTCAATTAGCTCAAATAAAGGGCAACAGCTGCATTCAATGTGCTAAAACATCGGCGTATCATAATCAGCACTGATCAAATCTTTATATCAGCAAACTCTATTCGAATGTCACTTCACTTTCGGCGATTAATAAAATCTTTGTTCTTAAATGCTCTAAGCGTTAACATTCTTACTGAGTAACAAACTACAAAAAAACATTTAACTAACAGCACTCAACACAACATCTGTCATGCAGATGACGTTGACCTCCACAAATTTACGTGGGCCAATTCCCAGCATACCTGGGCAAACTTCCCTAGGTTGCAATAAAAGCTACCAGTACCAAGTAAAAGTGAGAGTGAAAGGAGAAGGCAGAAAGTGGGAAGGATGACATTGTATCATCCGAATAAACCGCTATTCCTATATGCATCATATGAGAGATGAGTTCTGGAATGTTATCGCATCTATGGACTTGGAATTGAGTTTTGAAGTGTTTATAAAACCACATGAAACACAAACAATGAAAGCGTTGACCTCTAGAGATATTTAAGCCTTTTGTTTTTGCAGTCAAAGATATGATAAAGATATGATACTCTAGCATTCAGATTATGCCACCTTGTTTATGAGAAACGAAACCACCATTGCCGCCCCGTGCTCGCAAAACCTTAGGGGCATCATCTAAAGCATACCTCCGTCAAATTTATAGAGTATATCATCATTACGTCTCTTCGAAACAAACTGCTTACTACCCAACTCACATCAGTTATTTAAATGAACATGTAGGCTACTTATTGACTATGATTCGTGTGATATGCAGGATCTTTCAACATGTGGACATCCAGGAAAAAGGGACAGACGCGAAGAGGAAAGACGAGAAAACAATACGGCACAAGATATTCAACAAAAATCAACCTGTTTCCAGAATGAGACGACTTTCCGTTCCAATGCAGGTAGCTGATTGTCCCACATTTGAATATCAGGCGCCGTCAGCGCACACATCCCGTGTAACCATAAGTCGAATACAAACTCTGCCTGAAATATACCACAGAGATTGACAAATAACTTCAGGCAGCTAAAAACATTCTCTTCGAATATATAATTGCGCCTTGGCCTAGTGAAACGCTTGCCTTGTGGCTTAGCTGCAAACTGAATTCAGTAAAATGTCATCAAATTTGCGATGCAACGATGAAATGACATAGTGGGATAACGAGAAGATTTTCCTAACAAAATGCTAAAATTGCCGACTTGCATCCAGGAATATCTTATGTGCTTTTGCAGTTCAACGCATGAGACCAAACGGCAGTGCCCTATTTCGCATAGCAATAGAATATTCCCCAATATATACCATTTTGTGAAGATGATCAGTACTTGAACGCAACAAATCAAAAGACTATGCAGAATTAATTTCTCGTCAGGTAGGCAATTGGTCATAACAACGCTTACAGGAAATGAACAATCGAAAACAACAGACTAGGGGAGACCATTAATGATAGGGAGCATTCCTTCATGGTACAGATCATCTGTAATTTACATTGTAGACACTTTTGCAGCAAGCAAATTAAATCTACCGGATATGCAGAGAGACAATGCACACGATATAGGCCACTATGACAGGGCCAGTTTTCAAGCGTAAGAAAAAAAAAACTGCAAAGAGCACATTGAAAGGGATTCTTTCCTGGATTTGTGGTTGCGAGGCTATGAGGAATTGAAGCACACTTCGTTCAATGGTATCAATTTCACCCCAAGTTATATTCATTGCACGAATTTCGTTACGCCAACAAAATGATTCATCAATTTTCGATTGCACAATGGAAAAAGGAATCGAGCTCAGATGCTGTACCCTACAGTATGGGCTTCAATGACATATTCACTCATCCATCAAAAGCTCCCAGAAGCTCATAGATATTCGTCGTTTTCTTAGGAATGTTTCTAAGAGTTTTTCTGAGAATCGAGCGTAGAAATTCAGCTGTAAAAAACTTTTTATGACAGCATGGAATGGTGATAATTGAAAATATGCGAATAAAATGCAAAGAAATATGAACCTCCGCAGCAGTTCACTTCATAGTTTTAATGCCCACTGACCCTAATAAAAATAGAATCTTTACCAGAAATAAACGCTGAAACTTACAAGTTTGCAGATGTTATCCATAGCGGAGATACCTAATCATTCAAAATTTGCAGAGTGAAATGCAACCTAAATTAGAGTATTTACAAGCAGATTATCCTCCAGCGAGCAATAAATAGTGTAACTCACCTCTCCGTTAAGATGGGAAGGCTTCTTTGCCAAAAAGGATGGCCAATGTTTGCCAAGGATGCGTACATAATACGGACCGAATAGATCGCCCAAAATCGAACGTGATGAACGTTGCTGACACAACGCACACTTCCACCGTGTTGGCACACAATCATTCCTTTCCGATGGCTGCAGAACGATGAACAATATATTTGGTTGCCGCATATATAGTAATCAGTGCGACCGAATGAAGCAACTGACATTCATGTGGAATACGTTTACGAAAAAGTTTGCATATTACATTTCATCCGAATCCGCTAGTGGAAGTCAGCCCGCAATATCAGCACAGCATCCCATAGCGGGAAGAAGGAAGGTGAAGGGGAGAGGGGGAGGGGGGAGGGCGAGAATAGAGACAGTATAGCAGCGAAACACTCAGAAAAGCTGTCTGGAAATAACTTCAAATTCACCATTATTTCTGTACCATTCGACGATTGGCATGCACAACGCGATACATAAAACTTCACGGCAGGAACCAAATATTTGTTGATTTTTCGTCAATCTTCTCTCTTGCACGTCAAAATTTCGGCTTCCCTCCATCATGCCCCTCATAAGCTTGAAATAGTTGGCGTCGTGTGTTGCACCACCTCTTTAACCTCCGTTCCGATAATCCTCATTTATAACGACTTACATGGAAATGCTTCATTAGCCAAAGCACTCAGGTAAAGTGGCGCCTCGGCTAACAATAATACCTATTGATGACATCTATTCGCAAAAACAAACAGCTATGTTGAATTTGCTCGAAAATCGTACGCACCGTTCTCGATTTCACAGACTGCCTCACTATCGGCATAAGTGACAAACCTCTAACCTCCATCTGATTTCCCATTCGCTATATAGGGGTCAAGCTAATGAAAAAAATGTAGCTACCTTATTGGCACGATTGATTCGAGCATCCTCTGCTCGTCGAATTATTGTATCATGTCTTTCGCCATTATACACACAAAATGTACCATCTACAATATTGACGTTTTAAATAGTGCAAATATGATTGTAAATAAAAGTGGGAAAAATTATAAAGATGAATTATTTGATGGAATTTGCATACAAAAATAAAACGTTGTAAATAAAATAACAATAAAAATGATATGCTGAATTTCATAAAGGGTATTCAAGCGCACATTATTATATGATACTATAGTTCAGACCAAGTCCGTAAGCAAATGAGAGAGGACGGGAAGGAAAGAGAAGGAAAAAAAGAGAGGCATAAAGGGATAGGGGAGCGAAATTCCCATCAAAACTTTGATACATCAATTACGCCCTTAGTAGAGGGCTACCGAACGGAATCATAACATACAAATTTCATATAGCATATAACAAGTCAGATTATATTTATAATAAGCAAGATTATATTTACAAAGCATAAAAGGTTTCACTTCATATCGTTAATGTCAAACAAATCTCCTGTGGATTTCAAAGATTCCGAAGAATCTGTAAAGCACAAAAATGCAGATGTCCAAATAATATCCACAGAACTGCTTCAACAATTCCTTCAGTGTCGCAACAAAACATGATCCCGTGTCAGGCAATCACTCACTGCACGACCAATAAGATCAATTTAACGAAGGCAGCCATCACGTAAATAGATGAGGTCACCAATATCAAGTCCACGGATATGTCACAATAAATTTGCGCTGTGTTACTCATTCAACCACACGATATCCTCTTCCGCGCTCATTTCGATATGTTTTCACATGACAGGTTCAGAGCATGCACTGGTCTTGAGCACTGCTCAGTTATTTCATCTCATGAGCGATAGAAACTTCGTTCAACCACGTTTTCTTCTTCCCTCTCGTACTAAAGCATTCGATCACTCACCCCCCCCCCCCCCCCCCTAAATTTTAGAAATCCTGTGTGCAGTAGTGATGGTGACCAACAAATAAAGACCTACCACTGCCTCGCTGAAGGTAACATCCTTGCGCGTCATCCGATATTTTCTTATGTTTTACGCTGAATTTCGCGTTGAGACGTTGTTTTAGACGTTCATCCTCGCTATCCACATCGAAATGCCTCATCGCAACAGCCTTACGACGTTTCGTGGAACTCTTTCGCAATCCACTCCCCGCTGAGTTCGATCTACGCTTCGAGTTCGAGTTCTTCAAGTTTTCTGCTCCGGCCATTGCAGCCTTTAAATATAGCATCGCAACATTTGTACGATTCCAAATTTGTGCCATCAAGCAATGATATGAAACGCTTCCATATATCGTCAACATAGCAGTCATGATAACCTTGCTTATATCAGATCATGTGATCAAATGGTTAAAATCATGACTCAGATAAATTCTGCACAAGCAAGATCTCTCTCTCTTCTCAGAACACTACCATAAATTTTGATTACATTATTTAGTGAGTGGCAGTTAAATCTAGGATCGACACCAACAACCCAACAGCCGCTCCATCTTATTTCCTGTCATATTTCGAAATATGGCAGTATGTGACGCAAAAATGTAAAATCGGACGTGATTTCGCTCAGCGCATCCAACTCGAAGCAAGATTTCTAACTATATACTATAGGCGAAACAATGGAAATTGCTAGTATTTATCGCTACACCGCTTCCTCATTTCCATCTTAGTTGATTTGAAAACGTTGAAATTTTCAGAAAAACTATTTCCGATATTCTCACGCCCGAAAACCCCTAATGATGAGATTTAGCAACGAGTGGAGTATTTCTAGAATTGAATGCACTTCCATTAATTTTAAACATCCGCATTTCCAGTGATTTTATGATACAAACACTTTCCAGTTTCCTGTATCACTTCAATGATCCGTCTATACCGCTCCCTCCCCACATCCTTCCAGGAAACTTTACCCGGTATCTCATGACACAGTTCTTCGTTGTGCCACGTTTCCAATTCAAGACAGCATTCGATAATCACCATGCGAAGGAACTAATGTGTTGATGTTCTCTACCCTCCCATAGCATCTCGTCAGCATGCCAGATGCTTACGGATCTCTGGATCAGAGGCTACGAAAATATGCAGCTAATGGCTAGCTACCTGTGCTGTTAGATCCATCAAATCATAACAATTATTCCTATGAATATGACACAATGTGAACAACCGTTGTACGACAAACATAAGCAAAACCTTCCTAAATGATAAATACAGGAACATTCAAAATGAGCTAAAATATTTGAAAGAGATTAAAGAAAGAATATTTGAGAAGAAGGATATTAATAAGTGCAGAATTTGGGATAAACCTTGAGGGGGGCACAAAATTTGTGATACAGAAAGAGCATCAAAATGGTCGAATGAAAACAGATCAATGGAAATTTCAGAACATTACAACTTTCTACGCTGTTATACCGTTTAATCGGGCACTATCACACGTCCAACGATCCTGTATAAGCGGACATCAGAAAATATAGTCCATGGAATCACTACAATCCCCCACTTGCACGAAATACCGAGTGAATTTCGAGTAGGGACGCTATGCCATAATCAATGCGTACATTGCATTCAGCTTTTGGGTTTTGCTACGCAAATTGCACATCGAGAAAGGCACAACAATATCCTTTTCATCGCTGCCTTCTCTATCAGGATTCGTAAAACGCTGAGAATAGGTTCATCGATCTCATGCGAGAAATAAGACAGCATTGAAGAAGCGCATATGACTTAGACGATTGAAAAAGAGTGGCGCAAAAGTCTGATTGTAGTTTCCAAAACAGTGAGGAGGAGGGTAGCGGGGTTTCACTCTAATATTGCACACAACACATGCAATCTTAAAGCAAATAAAAGCGAAGTATAAGGTGGAGTCGAATCTTCTAGGCGAATCGGACTCCACCTAGGATCAGTCAGTTGATGGTGACAAATTGCTGACTTCTGTGGATGCCAATTAGCCATAGATAGTCAGTTGACGTCTACAGATATCGTCATTTACCTTATTGCATTGTTGCTTCTATATACTCCACCAAATCAAACGGCAACGAGAGTTAATTTCGGCAAAATCCCAATCGCTATCAGCTGCGTATTAATTGATTCTGGCATTGAAAATGTTGAGAAAAAGCGCGAAATTCAATAGGCATCCAACAAAAACCGTAGAGAACTTCGAGGGAACATAATGAATAAATGTTGGCTAGCTTAGCAAATTTGACATACTTGCCTGGCCATAGACAAATTACTTAGTGAGCCTTGAAAGATGCTTCAATATGGGCATAGAGGTGTTTGGTGATGTAATACTTGCAATAAGACGAAGAAGAAGCGCTCGCATCCCTTTTTTTTCCTTTCCCTAACCACCTTCTAAATCATACTTCACTACCCACTAAGTATCTGAAGCAAGGCTAATAGTCTAGTAACGATACAAAGAATTATAGAGGCTTCAAATCACGACTTCTTTCAAATGAGAAGGATAAATGCCTTTTTTTTTTTAAAGTCATCTGAGACCGCAGAATTTTACCCCCTTTTCAAAACTTTAGTGATTATTTCAGCTCAAATAATGACTTGTAAATTTCCAATAAACTGGAAGGGTCGACGTTTATAGATGCCTCGCCCTCACCTATATTTACCATCGTTGCTAACAATCGGCGTTGAGACGATGGACAAATCTCACATCGTGCCTCCCATGCGGAGAGAGCAATACCCGAACATCCCTGCTCGTTGGTTGTTTAGCTTCTATTAACCTGAGAGGTAATATCCAGCTGTCCAGTGCCATACGATGCGTGACCTCACGTGTTTGAGCCAAGTCCTTTTGAACTTTTATATAAGCGATGTTCCTTTCATCATGCATCAGTTGGCGTGCTTCTACTTTAACTTGAGACCGCTCACCGTCATGCATCCGCGAGGATAACACGGATTCGGTCTCACCACACATTTCTCTAGGTGCAATGGCACCTATTCGGTGACTTGCTTAAGCCGTTCAAGCTTTATGGCTTCCATTATTCAGTCACCACCGTCGCAACAACGTCCCTCATCTAGGCACATACCGATTAAGGTCGCATATTGCAGCTTAATATCATCATTTCAAAAGTGGTGATTAAGGCGCGAAATTCGATTATGGTTCTTGAAAGGAAAATGCGGGAACGCCAACTTTAAATGCATAAAGCGTATTTTAATTCGGCATTTCTCTATTTCCTCCCTCCTCGCCGATATCTGTGTGGTCCGTTCAAGGTTGTTTCCTATGTCGCATCCGGTTTTCGGCCTATCCGTAAATTTGCGTTAGCAACGCGTGTTGCCTCCGGCGTAATACCTTTTATGCGTGTATGTGAGTCTATTTTGTTCATTTGTCCACTTATATGTCCACTCGTGTTCATTAGCTTGTTCGTATGTCCATTTTGTCCACTCCAATTCTTCACCTCCACTTTATATACATATGTATGTATTGTTTCGTTTCATCCGGTAGTTGCTGCCCGGCAACCACCGTAGCCGGTATTGCGAAGATAGGTCTAGTGATTCCTCAGGTTCATCAATTACTCGCAAAAATAGATTTGTACTGAACGCTGGTTTTACAAATTAGAACGCATTTTCCGGGTGTATTTTGCGCTGGTCCAGCGAAAAACGAAAGGTATTGTTCTATATGGGGCAGACAGGAAACGGCAAGTTTATTTTATACCAGTCGGGGAACGATTGTCTTCAGGAAAGTTTCAACGAGTTGTTAAACCTGCTTAAATATTAGTACGTTAATCGTTCTTTAGCAGTCTGTAATGCCAGTTAGATTTATGGGCGTATTTCCCAAAATACCTATTATTCCGGCCTAGTTATCTACTTCTTCGCTTCTCCCTCATCTCTCTCGTCGGTTCATCCCATCTGTGTTACATTTGCTAAGAACCATGGCTATCGACCGCAGCTGTCGTTCCCAAGTTGCTCCCTCAAATCATAACGTACTCCGCCGTTGTTTTCCTCCTCATTTTCCTTCTCCCCTGAGTGCCTTCAAACCCTCAGTGATCTTTCTCCTTCATTTTTGAAGGACTTCCAAGAGCGGTCCTTCTCATTCCCTCGAACGAAACTAACAAAACCTCCAAAAGTTATTTAAATGTGAAAATTTAGAAATATGGGTTGAGTAGTGCTAAAATCATCAAATTTAAACGAAGCCATACAAAATTTCAATATTCATTTTATTTATTTTATTTCAACCAAAATAACGTTCATCGGGAATAAACCTCTCTTCATATTGCTTCCGAGCTTGCTTAGAAATTGGTTATTACTCAGTTATTCTCCAATCGTTTGAGCGGTTGTCCATTGCAGTGCTGTACTGTATGGTTGAGTGTGTTTCCCTGCCAATACCCTAATATTTACTGAGGTAAGGCGTCTAAACTTCCAGGTGGAATTGTCACCACACCATTTCTTATCGTGGGCGAATCTCATTTTCCCCAATTGATATGGCACAGCCGTATAATTGAGGGAACTCAAGAAATAAGCCTTAGCTAAACGACGAGTGAGCACTGAGAAAAGTCAACGGTTTCGACGCTTTGAAAGAAGAACGCTGTGACACAACGTTCGCTGCAACTTTATTTTGTCCAAAGAATGGCACTCAAAAGTTATGCTAGAATCGTTTGGGGACTTTTAGGTCACTTCAACCAAGTTCACCTCCCCTGTTTTACTTTCAGTGTAAAGGGATTCTCTGAAAATTGTTGTTGAAGGATGGTGAGGGGGGAGGGGAGGGGGGAGGAGTGCACCACGTCGAGAGCAAAGTAACCTAGTTATTCAGGTTTTATATGCGACATTTAGAAAAGGACGCTCAAATATTCCTAAGTGAACTGCACTTTGCATTTTATCAACTCACTGATTGCGGTTTGAGCTCGAATGAGATCGATTCCGACAAACATCTCAAATTTACAACAGTCGTGAAGATGTTGACAGACCCACTGTTGACATTCTTACTGTTGTGCGACTCCGATTTTTATTTATTTATTTGGTAGTAGAGATTGGACCAGGACTTAGCGCAGGGAGTATAGGGAGCATTCAGAACTTCATGGGTTTCCTCATAATATTCAGTTTAAGTTCATTGCCATCCTTACGCCACGACAGTTGCGCCGCCAATAGTTAACAGGTTAACGTGGAGATTCAGGCTGCCTTCTAACAGGACCGTTGTTGCTTTCAGCATTATTGACTTTGCGATATTGTGTTGTGATATTGCCTGTTGTCTGCCTATTTCCTAGGGCGCATTTGTTGCCTGGACCATTATTGATATATGTAGGATAAATGGGAATGCATCCTTTTTATATTTGAAATCGTTCTTGCTCATAATTTTTCGATCACAAATTACCTGAGGTATTGACCAGGTGCTGCTTTTCAGGATTTCAGGTTTTTTTGATTCCATTAATCAATGATGCCGACTGCTTCACGTCGAAGGTATCCTTCATCCTTTTTCCTTTTTCTTGCAAATACTTAAATTAAGTCGTACCAACAGTGCAACTATATCAAAGTGATATTTGTTAAGCTTAAACGAGTGCTGAGTTATCTGCTCTTATGCATTCTTATCACATTTTTTTCAGCACTTTGCTTTGTTATATTGACATCGTGTCATCGTGCATGTATTTGTTTGTCCGTGTCTGAATGTCTGATAGTTTTGAAAGCCACAGAATCTAGAACTGCAGATGTTGATGGGCGTAATATCAACGCGCTTTCAAATTAGCTTAAATGACTTCATTCTGCATATCTTTTTGTTTGTTAGTTTTAGAGGTGAATGATATGCAAAGGCGCATGTCGTGCCAACTGATCGAGAATGCGTCCATTTATTTCTAAAATACTTCTGCTCGTGGATTTAATTTATGAAACTGGATGAAAGAAGAAATGACGGAGAAAGGAGGAGGGAGGATGAAAGGATGTTGGAGGGGGGAAGAGGGTGCTGTTAGCAAATATGCGAGAGCTTATTAAAGGAAAAATGAGACCACATTAATGCTCGTTACAGGATTTCGGTCGACCTTTCAACGGCAGAAGCGGTCACCGTAATCCGCGGTACAATGGATAGACTCAACGAACTGTGGGATGAAGTATATATGGACGAGGCTCAAAGGATCAGCCGAGTGGAGTGCTTCTATCGTCATATTAAGTCACTTATGAATGAAATGGTTAGTGTGATTTGCAGGCTTTGAGAATAACCTTTGAAGGATTTTTATCTTCTAACCCTTTGCCCCTCCCTTTTCATTCCTCTACACCCCTCCTTCATCCCCATCCTTAAAGGTTGGTTATGTTCTCAAGATAAAAAAGCTATAACGTCTNCAGGTGCTGCTTTTCAGGATTTCAGGTTTTTTTGATTCCATTAATCAATGATGCCGACTGCTTCACGTCGAAGGTATCCTTCATCCTTTTTCCTTTTTCTTGCAAATACTTAAATTAAGTCGTACCAACAGTGCAACTATATCAAAGTGATATTTGTTAAGCTTAAACGAGTGCTGAGTTATCTGCTCTTATGCATTCTTATCACATTTTTTTCAGCACTTTGCTTTGTTATATTGACATCGTGTCATCGTGCATGTATTTGTTTGTCCGTGTCTGAATGTCTGATAGTTTTGAAAGCCACAGAATCTAGAACTGCAGATGTTGATGGGCGTAATATCAACGCGCTTTCAAATTAGCTTAAATGACTTCATTCTGCATATCTTTTTGTTTGTTAGTTTTAGAGGTGAATGATATGCAAAGGCGCATGTCGTGCCAACTGATCGAGAATGCGTCCATTTATTTCTAAAATACTTCTGCTCGTGGATTTAATTTATGAAACTGGATGAAAGAAGAAATGACGGAGAAAGGAGGAGGGAGGATGAAAGGATGTTGGAGGGGGGAAGAGGGTGCTGTTAGCAAATATGCGAGAGCTTATTAAAGGAAAAATGAGACCACATTAATGCTCGTTACAGGATTTCGGTCGACCTTTCAACGGCAGAAGCGGTCACCGTAATCCGCGGTACAATGGATAGACTCAACGAACTGTGGGATGAAGTATATATGGACGAGGCTCAAAGGATCAGCCGAGTGGAGTGCTTCTATCGTCATATTAAGTCACTTATGAATGAAATGGTTAGTGTGATTTGCAGGCTTTGAGAATAACCTTTGAAGGATTTTTATCTTCTAACCCTTTGCCCCTCCCTTTTCATTCCTCTACACCCCTCCTTCATCCCCATCCTTAAAGGTTGGTTATGTTCTCAAGATAAAAAAGCTATAACGTCTGCAGAAAATCTCTTCCACCCCTTTCATCCTCTTCCCATTAACTTCTTATCATTATTCGTGTTGCAAAATATTTGCTTGACGTTGCAGTTTTCATCTCTCCATCTATACAGCATTATGTTTCGTTCGCAACTTTAGCCGATCTGTCAGGAAAATATGCCAAATGGGAATCGCATTAGAGGGTTCATCACTCAGTCTTCGTTTGAAAAGCGGTGATGAACTTCAATGTTAGAGACTGTTTCGTGGTGATAGCGGAAGAAAGGGGGTGGGGGTGGAAGGGGAGAAGGAAAGTAACCATAT
>JAARMF010004796.1:2962-13784 GCA_022844705.1 Toxascaris leonina
CCCCCCCTCCTTCACGTAAAAATGGAGCCAACCCGTCGTCATCTAAAATGGAGCTATGAAAATGTTCCATTAGTCACCATTATAAGAGTAACAGCTCTCATCTTGTATATGGTAGCGTAAGGGGTACAAGCCCTAAATATGAATAAAAGCGGACGTATTTTCATTCTAAAAGTGCATCTCAACAAAAATTAAACGCATTTGCAAAGAGCTTTGCAGCCTTGAGTATTAATAACTATATCTAAGAGAATTTCATTTGTTTGCAATTCATTTAGTAGCAAAAGAGGAAACAAAATTCGTCACAAACTTATTGGAATATTTACGATTCAATCCTGCAATTTCTTCACATCATCCACTCCGCAAAATAATTCCCAAAGTGCTCATATCTAGCAATTGCGAAACTATGAAAGAGGCAATACGATATTCGCTCTAATCACTTCAGAAGTCAGCGAATTTCTGTCATGTTCACGATCAACATGCTCGCTATTTGCATGATCCTTGTTGGTAGGTCATTGCATCCATTTCTCGATAATTTTTTTCAGAGCTCTCTCCCTTCTTGAATCTGAGTCAACACAAGAAACGACTTTCGAATTTAGAGTTGGTAGAAAAGACCGCAGAGGATGCGAGTCATCAAGAAGGAAAATGCCTAAGGGCTATCCACTCCATTCTTCTCTCTCTTCATATCTGCTTCAGATGCTGCGAATTTGCGCATAACGTTCTTCACGATGAAATTGACCATGTAAATGAGAACAACAAGTTTGATAAAGATATTAAGTGTGTTTCTTCTATCATAGTAATTTGCGGCTAGCGTATGACCTATCTCCATCATTTTTGAATTACTATCACCTAATAGCAAGTGATACTTATAATATCATGCACTACGTCTACTATGGAATAATTAACTTTAAATAAATAAATTCAATAATCATTGCAGCGCTTCATATAGCAACGACTATAGGGCAACAACCAGGTAAGCTCGAATTTCTTTTTTCAAATTTTTTCTCTGCTGATGAAACGATTCAACGATATATTCTTGAAATGTTGCTTCGTTTTGCTGCATCATCAATCTGCCACCTTATCTCCTCACAGAGGCCTAGCAGTCTCTGTCGAAACGTCTGACACTTATCCATTCGGACACACAACAACTGCCGCAACAACGATCGCCGTCTATAGAGACAGCTTGCCATCGAAAAATCTGATTGTGTGTTTTCAAATAGTTTCTGGTCGTCTACAATCATCAACTCACGACTTATGAGATAGTGAGAGGCTGATTCTCTTAGAAATATGTCTTTAGCGATTAGCCATAGAAATCGTATTTTCAGGATAATCAAGTATCCTGGCTATAGCCAGAACACGAGAAATTTTTAAGCAAAATATGCAAGCAATACCGATGTTCTCTTTGATATTATATATGTGTCCTGTGAAGATTTCTTTTAGCTCAATTCGCATTGAACATCACCATCGTAAAGTCTTTATTCAGCTATCGGAGTAAAATGCGATTGCAGTTTGCAAAGTTCTCTTAGAAACAAACACCCATTGTAGGATGTCAACAAGGATGGTGACGAGGGCCCACGGGAAGATGCTATCTCGTCGTAAGTTTTCTCCCGCATATGTAACTCTCGACTCATCAACTTGCTCTCGAGCAAATTGAAAGAGTGGAGAATCTGAAGATTTCAACATCACATGTTCGCCGAACATGAAAAGTCTTGTGATATTCGAACGAGAAAGAACGACGAGAAAATGTCGGGATGGTTAAGGCGTCAGATGTCAGAAAAAAAAAAGAAAAGATCGCAGAACGCAAGGAATTTGAAGAATCTAGCATTTCGATCAAATGATTGGCTGAGTTTTTGAAGGCGGAAGTAGCCAATATCTGAGCAGCATACGGACGACGTAAGACTCGACTGTAAGGATTCCGCTACAGCCTTGACTTGTCTAGGCTCCCGGACCTCGTAATCCTGCGAGGCACAATCAAATGCTGCAATATAAGCCAAAACAGATGTTAGAGTACAAGTACTTTATCACACTTATATACTAAGGGAAGGATAGTGACCTTCAGTCACTGGACGACTCCATCAGCTCGGTCACCACCAGAAGTCATGGCGTCAGCTCAATCCTTCCCCCCTTCCCGTCGAACATACCGCCACTTGCCTTACCCTTCGCACAGTTCTTCTTGTACTACTCAGACACTGTCACTTTAGCGTACTTCTAGAAATAGAGCCTGCATAGCACGGCCCCATTTATACGGCTCTCTGGTTCTGCGTAAGGCTATTGCTAGGCTATTGTTGCTCTGATCTATGTGATATAACACATAAATAAATACAAAGCACTTTGAACTGTGGAAAACGTCGGAATACTGGCGCATGGGGTTATATGATTGGGCTTAATGAGGTTATATGAACGCACAATTCCCTTTTCCATATTTTTGTTTGTTTTTTCTAATGCGTTATTCGTGTTTATCGCATAAATAAACAACGACACAAAGTGAAACGAATTGCATAAGTAATAATCATATGTAAATTATATACTGAGTATTCAGGTTCCTGCAACGACCCCTTACCCGAATGCTCGGCGCTTTTGTCAGCGACTGGGCGCAGATATGGTGTCGCTAAGCACGCCAAGTGAAGGGCAAATAGTGGATTGTAAGTGAATATTATTTAATGATCACATAAATACTCAGTGAATTTTTTTAGTTGCAATTAGTGACCGTAAGTATATGTGCTATACGAGTCAAATATACGATAGTCTGTTGAATAGCATTGCGGATCATTTTCTTCATAACGTTAATAGTCCCTTTGAGCAGTCAACGAAAAGACTGTTATCAAGGAACTTCTGCAATTGAGAACAGGTCTCATTCGAGTGGATTTCAACTACACATCGAAAAAGAAGATGATGAATCAATGGAAGTAATTTGATCTGTGAAACAATCCAAAAAGAGTTATCGCAGCTGTAGATTGATAGAAAGGTGCATCTAGATATAACTAAGTAGTGTATCCTCATTGACCACTGGAAATTGCGATTGCTCCAATCGACAATTTTGTAATGACAGCGTTGATATCATCGTTAAAAAAACTGAGGTTATGGGAATGCAAAAATTGGAAAGTGTGTTTACTTCAGTTCTTGCAAGATTTGACGGGATAACGACCTATTGGATTGGATTGCGCAAACAAGGCAATGGATGGAGATGGGAGGATGGCACCCGATTTACTTCCTCAAATTGGAGAAGCGGACAACCGGATGGATGCTGCGGTAGAGATGTGACATGTGTGCTCGCTGGTTATCGAAATCGAACTAGAGGTCAATGGGACGATGCAGGGTGCGAGGGGGTTTGGCCAAGTTTGCAAGGATTTGTTTGCAAGATGTAATGCAATTCAAGTCTCTCTTATGCTTTCCGCTTTCTTTTATAGCGTAGAGTCATCCAAACTATAGTCGATGACGAATACATTGCGGACAATTATTTACTTCTTCTCGAGAGGTTAAATAATAAACGTGATATATACGATGTCACAAAAACGATGGAATAACCACAATTCGGTATTCGTTGACAACAACGCAGAGAACAGCGGTTCGAAAACTCGACAGTGACCTGACTTCATGGAATTTGGGCCCATTTTTTCCAGATCGACAGCTTTAAGCAACGGACACTGATATTTCCCAATAGTCCCTCGTATGTCTTGGATAAAGACCATCGGAATCGTGAAAGAACCAGAAGAATCTTGGAGAAGCGAATGATCTGAACAGTCTAAGAATCTTTTCTTTTCTCTTTTTCTTCCCGTTTCTTGTGTCTGCTTCCGTAAACACCTCTAACGCCAACGGAACTCTAGATGAAATAGGGCCTTGGTTGAAGCTACCATACATCGAGGTAACAAACGAACAAGTGTCGATGCACAGATACGACGCAGCTCGAAGACACTTTTACGAAGCGAATTTGCAAAGATCACAGAGAAATGCCCTTCCATTCAGGGTTCCAAATTATGAAGAAACAGCAGCCACCGTTTTCCTTCACAACTTACAGCTTATGTCTCAATTTCTGCGACTAAAATCTGTATGTGGTAACAACAAAAATTCAGTGCACTGTCCAAGACGCTTAGAAAACATTTCCAAACTGCTTTTCTTGCTTCATGAGGCTCATGACTATACGCTACATAGCTGCAAAAGTGAGGAAGGAAAGGGGAGAGGGAGGGTGGGGGAAGGGGTGTTTGAAGGAATTGCAAAGCGGTTCTTCACTGCAAATTTGCATAGCTGTGTGCGAAACCGAACTTCAGTAATGACGACTTTTGTTAATCTTCCGCACGAATTCGGTGCTTCAGTGGATGTAGACGTTTTGCCGAGTCAAATGGTTTGTGTTCAACAAATCTGACTGTATATCGAAAGCCATTGATCGTCAGTTACAACAAAGAGTAGCAACCTTTCCTTTGGGATGGCTATATACTACATATATACTCACTTCACGAGGTCGATGACCTTCATAGGCACATTGCTACGAAATTTTCGCATGTTTCAAAAATTTCTTCACACTATTGTTGCAAAATTTCCGGTCGCTTCTATGAAGCATCTTCCAATCTTTGTCAACTTTTCAGCAATTTCTCACCATCCAATTCCATGGTTACTTCCAAAAATTTTGAGTTGAATGTAATATAATGGCATATATCTTTCGCAATCTTAACTACAACCATATCATGACAGCAATTAATCATGGCCAAATTTTTACGCCATGCAATATAAAAATTCAAATCACATCTTTATCTTCACTCATATTTTAAGCGTTATTTAAAAATATCCGCTTTTAAAATGCAAGAGAAAAGATCTCGCTCTAGCCAAGAAACAACATAGATGAACTCATCAGCCAGAGGTCTGCAGTTGTTTGATGGCTGCAAAAACACATCACTTGATTTCGTCCAACGATTGCAACACTGCTCGAAAAGATAGCAACTAGAAGATGCAATGACAAAAGAGTGGCGAATTGAAGAAAGTGCAAGAATACGTGCATAATTTCATGCAACTCACAGTTGGATTGCAAATGAGCACAAAGATTTTGGGAAATGCTTTGCTTGTCTATGATAAAAGGCACAGCAAATAGTGAGAATAAAAGAAACACTCCCATAACTGTGCCATTTCAGAAGACATCTCTCTAAATTGCTTATATAGTTGGACGAGAAATATTGGGATAAAATCTGCCTTTCAAATTGGGCATGACATACTCCCAACAGTGATGTATCAATAAGAAGAGAAGCAATACTTCATCCTCTTCGATGCTGATTCTCTCGTATTTTATGTTGAAATCTATCAGTTCAATGATCTTGTTTGCTTTTCTCCTTTAGATTTCGTATAGGCTAGATTCGTGTTTCTTTTTCGATCGAAGTCACTTGTCATTCTTTGTGGCAATGAGTAAGTGTTTGTCGAATTCTCATTTACTCATAAAAATATTTTCAGAAAAATTCCTAGAAGCAGAGTGATGCGATTGACCTTTGATATCTTCCTAAATTTCAAAAATGACCCTTTTTTTGCTTGACCCAATGCGGTTATCACTTTTCCTAGTTTTTATAGCTGAGATAATTGGCTTATGTTAACAAATCAATGAAAAAGAAATGAACCTGAAAGGTTAGCCTGTTCTTTTTTTAACCCGAACTTCATCATATTCTCAAAAATGTTGTTGAACCTGAGGTAACTCTGTTTGACTGTATTCATCGTAGTCAAGTGCACATTCACTTCAGTGCTATCGAGTGTATTGAACACAACGTTTCAGGTGTACTATTTCCGGTTAAAAGCGTCTTCCTTAGATCGGGCTAATGCAGCTCTCAGAAATTTTTAGTCGGATCGTCTGCAAAGACTGTGTTCTCGTTCGAATCATTTGTACGGCCTATGAGCTCCACTACAACGTCTCCACTTTCCTCTTAGAGAGTTCCCTTCCAGTTACGAAATTGTTGATTAAATTCTTTCAGCAATTGCGAAACCTGTCGTTTCCGTGGTTCCTTTCCGTATTCACCTCACGTGCTTGTAGTAAAATTGCTCATGTTTCTCCTTCCTTAACATATTACGGCGTTTTGAAAGATATTTCTTTGTCGTTGATCTGGTGCGTCGTTCTGATGGATGTTTCTCTTTCCTTGGTATGTTTATCTGAGGATCCCAGTCTTCGCCATCCAGCGTCTTGTCACGATTGGAAAACACTTCCCCGATTGGAAAAACTTTCTATTTCCTTGATGTAGGAGGACATTACGACATTATTGAATGTTTTTTCCGATGTAGCACTGCTAGTTTATCTTATTTCTCGATCGGCTTTTGCATAAGCTTAGCAAAAATTGAATGAGACCAAAAACATCTCGTTGATGAATCGCTGTTACTGTCAGCTATCATAATCTTCACAAAGATATGCGTATATCTGGTAATCACTAGCTTATTGGTTTATTTTGACAGCTTGTCAAGTTTTCAGAGAAAAGAAGGTGTCAACGAGGATAATTATTATTTGTATGTTCACTGAAGATCGGCATCGTTGTGCCTGAACATTCATACATTAGCAATGACATCTCAGCTTGCCACTAAGTCGCTTGTATAACAGTTGGAGGGGGGAGGGTGAGGGGGGGGGGGGGCTCTTTTGAAAGCGGTAACAACTGTCGACATGATTTTCGACACCATTTGATCATATTTATGATCCAGTTGCTGTAAGAGTGTCACCAAGCGATCGGATATCCACTACTTTCTTACCGATGTTGCAAAGTATTCTCTACGCATCCATTCTTTACAACTCACCTATAATTTGCTCATCTATTGCGGAACACAATCACACGTTGAGTCATCTCAACTAAGCGCAAAGATACACACTCAATTCACTTAGACCATATGACAACGAGACTTATCTTTCCACAGCAGAAGCAAAAATTGCTGCAATTGTCTCCAAATGATAGCATGATAACCTATCTGCGATTAAATTTAGCTGCAATATCGGATGTTAAGATGCCATATACTATCCTCCATGACCTATTCAACTCGTTATTCCACTATTATTGTGCTCACCATTTCGCCATCGAACAGTGCAAAAGTGTCACTTCCCTATGCTGCATTTATGAAGTCTTGCATATGCAGCTAGCAGTTGTCTTGAATCGAATTTGCATATTGTTGTTGTGCAGCCATATGCTTCTCTTTGGATAACCATAACGACTTTGAAGACATAAATCCGCTTGCCATTCAGTTAACACTTTTACCTTACACTCAGCTGTTCCTTAACACTGAAGACCCACAAGAATTATAAAGTTTGAAAAGTCAAAGATCTATCGTAAGCAATATGAGAACGCAAAATCTACCAATTCGTTTCCTGAACCAAACAAGAGATGTTCTATGATCCAAAGCCATAACCTCTAAGCTTCAATGTAACCTGCCAATTTACACCTCCTGTCATCCTACTACACCATATAATTGTGGGACTGCAACTGTCACTGAGACAAATACAAGAGGATAGGCGCTTGCAATGAATCTATTATTTCATTCCTTGAGCCCACCTCTCCGAACCGCTGAGTCATCTGAATTGATCAGGGTCTCAATGTTCATCGATTTCTAACGCCCTATACTCTCCTATATATAAAGCCGCCATTTGCAAATAAAGATGAGGTCGGTAATTCAGCTCTAATGCCACTCTTTCTATTAGAAGTGGTCTTATTTATGTGTGTTGATCAATGAAAAAAAAACATCTCAATTATTTTTCAACTCATAAAAACTTATTCTTTCGTCAACTCATCATCGCTCATTGGTCCACAGAACAGAGTATTTGATTGGAGTAACCGGTACTGCTATTTACACATACGTTCTCCTAAAGATCACAGAGATGCTATCGAATACAATAGATAGTCACTGAGCAAATCGATCACAACAGCTTTCCAGCAATTCATGGACAATGTCAGGGAGAAAGATGTCGGCTGATGAATCCTCTCTGATTCACTTCGTGGATCTTCCAGTCTTGCTTATTCCAACTTTTTATTTATTTCCTTCCTATGAAGTGCTCATTTCAAACTGTGTTGTGCATCATGATGATGTATATTGGTCTATGTGTACGTACAGGTGCCCTCCCTTTTGGGACATTTTTAACTCTGTAGAGGTTGAAGGTAAACCTACGAGATTAGGTTAGATATAACAGTGGTTTTACGATGACCACTTATATCATTTTCTGCATCGATCAACCTTTGATAGTTAGTTAGTAGATATTTGAAAGAGCTAAAATTCAGTATATGTCTATACTGGTGGAAATCTTACCTTACACCAATCACACTTCAGAAAAACCTTTGATGGATGGTTCATGCATTCGATTAGGTTGGTCAAAATATGAAAATTATATTCTCAGCACTTTTTTATCATCTAATTGTCAAATTCATCGGTCACATGATCACTACACAAATCTTCATATTATATCCTCAACATAGTTTTCTTTCCGTTCACCTTTTTTTTCCCCGCTGGCTGGTAAACCGTCTTCTTTCCATTCACTCTTTTATTTTTCCGGTTGGCTGGTAAACATTTCCGGTAGATGATGAATCTTCCTTCTTCTCCTATGTGAACGAAATTCACTGAAAGGGGTTCCGTCGTATATTTCCCAACTTGTGATGGAGAATGACTTCCTTCGTTTGCCTTGAATTATGTTTAGATAAGTCCAAACATTTAACACTGAATTCCTATTTAATGGCACAATAGGGCAATTGATATTAAGCCGGTTGTGCAGAATTTCGGCGAATGCCTCAATCAGATATATTAGGCTATCAATGTTTGTTTTTTTCAGATATATGACGATTGGATTGGTGGTATTAGTGTTGGTCTTTACGGTGATTCAAGCTCAACAGGTTCGTTACTATGCCAAAGATTAGGCTCACGTTTGATATCTCTTAATATCTGCAATTGCTTTATATCACATCTGCCCCATTTTCTCACTCATAAGCAACAGGATTTATCACCGCCNCATAAGCAACAGGATTTATCATCGACACAATTTTTCGCAATCTCGGACCAATAGACGCAAGCTTATAGATCTGTTGATGGCGTATGGAGCTAACAAGCATACAAATCTTATACTCCAATCTCTTTTTTAACAGTTGCTGAGGCTGTTGGAGATTGATGCAAAGTTTATGGATATCACAAGTCTGACGTTATTGATGTTCAAAGGGTTTCTGGTTGCCGCTGGTTCTTTTCTTTTTCTCGAATTATACTTAACGATGATGTGGATTCTGCCGTATTTGTTGGAGCAGCGCGATCCGACAAAGATGTCATAATGGCATGAGTGCGTGAATTTTTGATTTGACTAGCGATGTGCAACAACACCCCCATCTTAATGGAGAGTGTTCAACTAGCACTGAGGCATTAGAGATATATGAGTGGTGCAGTCCTGAATGTTGAACCTATACTGAGAACGGCTTTGTTCGCATGTCGATTTTTTTTTGCTGTAGGAAAAACCCCAATAAAATGATTGCTTTTTCTCAGGATTGTTCGACAAATCGCTTCTGATAATCAATTGGCCAAATATTTTTGCTCAGACCCGTAGGAATTAGGACTAAACGCTATCTGATATCTCATGAGCATCATGAGTGGTGACGTGAGGTGGTGCCCTATCGATACCTCCTCTTTACCTGTTGTTCAAAATAATCTTGTAGGTCGGCTTTTTTTGCGACCTAANGCCTCCTCTTTATCTGTTGTCTTAGTCAAAATAATCTTGTAGATCGGCTTCTTTTTTGCGACTTAATGAAATCCGGTGCATTGTTGTCTTTCTGCTACACTCTTTTGATGTTTATTATTGCCTCCTTGTAAGTCGGTGAATCCACTGTCTTCTTCCAGAATATTTTTCGTCTCCTTTTTCTTTTCGCAGATAAATATTGACACTCTTCAAAACTCTTTTCCCAACATTATATGAATCACTTCCTTAGCAAAGATGTTGAACACATAAATGATTCAGTTTTGAGAGGATAAAAGAAAATTAAAAAATTCTTTCTGCTGTTTTGGTTGAGTCCAATTTTCTGCTTTAATCAGCATTTAGTTTGGCATCAGGGGTCGGTAGCTCAGTGGTAAAGCCTTCGCTTGTTAATCGAAGAGACCCGGGTTCAATTCCCGGCTGGTCTCTCAACGGATCGCCAAAAGGTTTACCACCAGGCGTTCCAGAAATCCGGTCAAAACAGCCATGTATGGTTGTCAGTTGCATCGATACGAGCATCGATGAAACTACAGCTGTCTTTGTATCTTTGTGTCTTTGTATTTAATTTCGCAACAAACCACTATGGCCATCTTACACGTTTTCCATTTTAGCGTACATTATCAATTCGTTTTTCAGTGTCCCTGTTTGTTGAAAGCCGATGGAAATTGTCTTCCGTACGATCCTCGGTTCATGGCGATGAGCCTAGAGGAAGCTATCGTTTCGTTTCCAGATCTCCTTTGGACAGATCCGCCGAATCCTGTCGATATACAAAATCCAGGCCCTTATTCGGTTAGCTTATTCAAGTATGGACTTTCAACTGTTTATGCATTGTGTAAGTTTCCGCTAACAATGCAACATACAAACATCGCATATGTACGTGTTATTGGCGCATTTGTCCTATAGGCAGGAAAGTTGCCGCAACAAACTTTGGGCAGTATAAATAGTCGCCTATAATGCCCGGTTCATGTCCGTCCATCGAATACCGCACAATCCTTAGACCATATTACCCCCGGCATACCTTGAATACCTTGAACAACCTTGATTTCATCGATTTCATCGTTGTCTTCATCGATGCAGCTGAAGTTTTTCCATCTTTCGCGACCCTCAGTTCGCCACATTCAAGCAACGCTCTGTAAACATCGTATCGGATCTTACTTTCCCTATTGCTGT
>JAARMF010004800.1:0-13773 GCA_022844705.1 Toxascaris leonina
ACGAGGCCAGAAATCGCGCCACATACGACTACAAGCCAGATTCTGTCGATCTTTCGATCTTCCTGTGGTGTTCGGTCACCCATAGTTGCTCAACGATAACTTCTCGAGTGCTATTCATTGCTGTGCCGTTACTATGATGTTATTTCCGGCGTATGAATGTTTATAAACTCCATTCTCTTCCTAACTGGTTTCAATACTTCAACTGTTTTATCATTTATCACCTCGTTGTTATTGTCACTTTGTCATTTGCTCCTATCATTCCTCCTATATATGAAAGAAAGAGATTTGAATTCATTAATTCACTAAATGATTAATTGAATAACCAACTTATTTATTTATTTATTTATTTATTTATACTTATTTATTCATTTGTTTATTTATTCATAAATAATTCATAAGAAATACGTTTTCGATGGCATAAAGTAGTGAAGCATTTCGCAACAAATTTGATGAATCCACAAAACTCGAATGCACAAAATTTCCCACAAATTCGTCGAAGCTTTCAATTTGTGAAGCCATTTGTCATTACGTAATCAACTTTATCTCTATAAAACATCAAATGTACGAAATATGAAGCACATCGTTGCATTCAATTCATTGAAAACGTCAATAAAATTGATGAAAAGAATTTTTTTTCAGAAATCTATTGAAGCACAACGACTCAATTAACGAGAAACTACTTCGCACGGCATCGATCCGATGCAACGTTCGTCTATGAAAAAGCTTTGAAATTTTAGGCACATTCCTAAATCAACTGTTATTAACGGCTAGATCATCTCACTAACCACCACCCTCCTCCTTCCCTCCCCCCTCTCCATCGCCTTCCCTCTGTCACCTGTAATCTAATATCCTCCACTCGCTGCTAAAGACAGCATCACATCGGATAATATTCTTCTCATTTAACGATGTTCATCTCAGAACAACTATACTCAAAGACGCATATGCAGTAATAAATAATCATCCGAACGGAAAATGCAATTCTCCGACGATCTAGCAATATATCGCTGAAGTCATTTCTTGCAGAATATTAATGTCCGAAGAGTTGAACCGCTATCCAATTGTCTATTAACTGCAATGTCATGTGAAATTCAAAACCTGCCATCCCTACCTCTTAAAAAAAATCCATTTTGCAGTTAATAAAGATGCTTTTCATACAACTACGATAAGCAACGCTAAGTAAGACTATATCCTAGGCATAGGGTTACCACAGTTGAGAACGATCAGAACAGTGCGGCAAATTCGCACCCGCTGATCTATATGTTCATCAATTTGTGAGCAAATTTCGTTTGTGGGGAGGAGATGATGGGGATGAAGGGGGAAAACATGCGATTTTAANNNTATTGATAGCCTAATCAACCACGGAACTTCGAAGGTGCTGATAGGGGAAGAACTTTGAAATGAAAAGAGAGTGAGCTTTCAAATAAGAAAAGTAAGGTTTTTCCTGTGATGCGAATTCTTGCTAGCAAATATGGCATTTTTGCACTTGCAGAGAAGCATTTCTTTGCAGTAAATTAAACCAAAGTACAAAGTTTCCTCCCAATTTCAGCCTGAAAGGGGAAGGCTTCACAGCATCGGTCAACGACTTCACACCAGTGCTATCTTAGATGAACAGAACTACGGAATATGCTGACAGGGTAAGCGAAACGGTTAATAATAGAAGAGTGACTGTCTAAAGATGTGGAATATACAAGCCGTCTGCTTCAGGTATTATGAATTTTCACGAGATGGGGCAATAATTGATGAGATAGATAAGGAGCACTCGTTGTTTAGAGTGCCATAAAATGGATGAACTGAATGCAATGAAAAGTAGGAGAAAGATGGATTTTCTAGGAAATCGCCATTAAAAACTCTTACTAGCACAGTAANACTCTTAATAGCACAGTAAATGAAACGAAAACTCGTTGAGCAGTTATTTAACCATAAATACCCCATTATCTCTTACCTTATACAAAGAAGGTCCCAATTAGCATACGAGATTCATAAGGTCACACGCCCAGCTCACCGCCACTCTCACTCTCCCTCCTCTCCCACCCCCCTCCTCCCCACCTCACCGCCTCCTGGCATCGTCCTCCTGCTCATTTATTTATTGGTCCATTTTTTCATTTATCGCTTTGTTCCTTACTTCGTTAAGGGCAATGGATATGCACTTCTTAGGTTTTTAGACAAGTTATAAGGTTTTTGCAATAACTGGCTATCGTTCAATAAGTCATTTCCTCATCACCACGGCACTCCTTATCTCCTTATACCCGTCAGGTAACCAACGATCCGCTCACATATGTTTGTGCATCGACTGGCTCGACTGAGGCAATGAATAAAATACATCGATGGGCTTAAGATGGAAGTTTTCAACGGCTTTAGCATTGCAAAGGGTCTATGTGGACTATTGTGAAAGTTAGGATTATGCAAATTTTGGGAATGAGACTCACCAAATATGTAATTGCGGTTGAATCCTGAGATACGCGACCGATCCAACCAGCTGAGCCAGGTGGATATGCAATGCATATAAATGAATGGACGAATGCATGCTCGTGAATATATGAAGGAATATCGGCAATTATCGTCTTTTCCAATTCCTATGCTTCATTTGCTTTCCCGTTCAATGATGCAGTTAACGCCTGAAATTCTAGGAGAAAAAGGAGAAAAAATATATCCGTTTAACAGCAAGAAAAATGAGGTTTGGCACAATATGCGCTCTTTGGAATTCTTTCTCTCAAATTCATCACATTCATATTTGCACTTATGAGAGAGATATTATTCTTTGGTACTTCTGAAAAATGCTTTATAGCAATATCATGTCTGTGCTTATGCTTGCATTTGTCTGTTTATTTGCACAGACAATTTCGGTTAATTGACCATTGAAATTCGAGTTATAAAATATTGTCATCTCCACTATTGATTCATTGAAATGACGGAAAAATTTTAGATAGTTGAAGTGGAAAAAACTCGCATTACCATCATTCCAATGGATTTTCAGTTTGGACCCGTTGAATTATNCAGTTATTAAAAAAAAATTGCATCTTTGCTGAAGATTTGTGCCCATGATTCGACTAATCGAACTATGAAAGCATAATTTCGCAGATTCGACTCCTTTTTAGCAGCTTGCAAAAGTGGTTTGCTTCGGTAATGGGAATGCATTTGGTAAGATTCCTCACTTACCAACTGCTCCATCAGTTTAAACTGAAAACTCGACCAAGTGCACAATGCGTTCAAACTTTAAAGCATAGTTGAGTAACTATAATTTCTTTCACAATTAAGCATCACCAACAATATTTGCTTATAGGAAAATTATCCTCTACTCATATCACAGTTATCAAATTTTATAGCGCTCTAGCTTCTTTTATAGCTGTAAAGTTTGGAACATCGCTAAAGAAAAAACAAAGAAATATAAAATTGTATATATGATATTAGCATAATATGCAGCACAAATGCTAAAATGCACAACAAATTTTTCGTCTATTTGAACGATAGTGATTGAGATAAAATTTTTAGAGATGTATATTTTAGTCGTTTGATGGTTATTTATTGCATCATGCATAATGACAAATTTTCGGATTAAGTGAACAATCGGCTGTTGTTACGCTGTGCCACTCTGTCAACCGGTTGTAATTCTTCATTTTGTTTGCCGCTCTTAACTTCCTCTCGGATGCTTTAATGTCGCTTCGATGGGTATTTCCAATATCTTGTAGTCTTTTTTTTATTCGCCTCATTCGAGCGGCGAACTTTTTGCCTGCTGGATGGATTCTAAATAAAATCGAATTGCTTAAAATTGAAGTTTTGCGTTTTTTTTCAATTTTTTTGATAATTCTATCAAAATCACTTTAAAATTATGATTGACTCTTAAAGCTATATTCTTGGATGGTATTTTATGTTTATTATAAAGTGCGTTAAGAGTTATTGCATTCCCACTTGAAATTACTGCCAATGAACAATTGATATGATATGGAATGGAATGGAAGCATTGCGTGCATAATATTATTGCCGAAATTAATGTATAGTATTGCAGAGTTCACTGATGATTTATTCGTTTTTGGAAAGAATATTCAGTAGACTTTGGTGAGTTTTTTTTCATCTTCTATGCAGCCGATCAATGAATATATCGGAAGGAATCGAATAANGGACTTTGGTGAGTTTTTTTTTCGTCTTCTATAAAGCCGATCAGTGAATATATCGGAAGGAATCGAATAAAAAATTAGCATTTTCATTTAACTTCAGATTCTATTAATTTATGGTTGAGACCTCTCTATGATCAATATGGATCACTATAAAATAGACATATAGCAAATAGCAAATTCATAAAATTTGACTCATGCATGTCATTAGTCATGTGTGAAATCGATATATCTTTCAAACAGTTTCGTTGTTTATTATTTTCATTGCGAACAAATCGTTCTGATAAAAACATAAGAGGAATTACNNNGGACACAAATAAAATGGCCAAGGAATCACACAGCTGTTCGGATGTCATAGACGTGGGAAAGCTTCAATGCATAAAGCCGTTTCAATATTGTTTGCAAAAAAGCATTCAAGATCTTTTGAAATACATCTGGCAATCATCGATGATTCATAGCTATTCAAAGATGATTTCCAAGCATACGATGCGTTTTTGAGCGGACACTAATACTGTCAATAATAATATCATATACTCCTGCATTATTTACCAAAGTAGAAGAAAACAAATCGATCTAACAAGTCCTATCAGAATGTCAGCTCTTTAATATTTACTCATCTCTTTCAATATAAAGGCTTTTAGAGGTCTTAAAGATGGGGGGACTTTTAAATTCTACAAGCTCCCTCAATGCCCTTAATGTTTATCCCCAAAGTCATTGTTATTTGCATGTAACATTATGCGAAATGACGTTAGGTGCAATAAAGCGGAGTATAGCGATTCGGAAGCAAGTATAAGCAATTCAACTGAGAGTGGTAGCGTCGGCAATTCAGACAGTGGTAGTAGCATTCTTTCGTGGACATCGACCAGCAAACATATACATCGACGACAAATCGATGAGATTCTCGACTCGCTACCGTTCTTCTTTGGCAGTATGCTCGATGATCTCGACCTTCAAACACAACTACTCGCTGAGCCTGGTGAGAAGACTGTCGAACTTGTGGTCTTATTATTACTGCTTTCGTCTTTGTTGAATATCTGTTGTTGTTGTGTTGTATATCTAAATCTTATTATACGACTACTGACGTTATGCCATCGACATCTACGCTCAGTTAAGAGGATTTATTGGACACTGTGAGCAATTTTGAACGATATAATGAAAGAACTATTAGAGCAATAAAAGCGCAAATGGACAATGAAATTTTAAAACACTTATAATGCCAATGGTGCATCGTTTGATGGCTAATGAAAATGATGCTGATATTTGCCTTATTTTGGAATAAATCTTTCATATAGATCTGAATTTTCTTTTTACGATCCATTCTGATGATAATTATGCATGATTGCAGGTGATGCGTTTCTTGTTTCATATCCCTTGATTAAAAGTGATGCCGATCATCGATGCACAGCATATCAGAAGTGGCATCTTGTTATACTTGAACCTAATGAAATAATATTCAAACTTAAGGTAATTTTTAATTTATGTTAATCAATTTTTGGTTATTAGAAATAAAAACTTTGGCTAAACAAATAAAAATTGCAGTCAATATTTGAGAGCGAATAAATGTTTACCCACATATAAGATGTAAAATCGATGACTTTCTAAATGCTTTCTGAGTGAATGCTCTAAACGGATTAGTTAAAATGGGCATTCTCATTTGTCATCGTTTACGGCTTTGGCTCAGTTAGTTGAGCGCAATGAATGCAAGCCACCGATGAACGAAAACTGCCTTCAATATAAAATTCAGCTAAAATTAGTTCTTTTTAAAAAATTATACATAAATATTAAAAAGAGCACAAATGGTTTTCATTCCAACGATGGGCATTTCGAAAATTGNTGATGGGTATTTCGAAAATTGATTTGCCTTATATGTCCGTGAATGATACCTCACTTAGAACAACTTCCTCAAAGTAATCCTAACTACAATTCATGCTAATACTTTGTGTTTGTGCTTGTCACCACTCTTATCACTTATCACTTATCAATTACCGCTTATCGCTTGAGAACTTGAGCTTAACTAATTATACCATTTAGTAAATTGCTGACGGCCACTTCACTGTCCACCAATCATATATGCCGCAATCATTGCTGGAAATTTTGCATACATTATTTCATATAGAACATTCTTCAATGAAATAATCGGCAAATTTAGCTTCAAAAAATGTCTATTGGAAGATATACTATGAGAAATATATGAAAGAAATATTTTTATATAAAAATGGACGAAAATCGATGTTAAAATATTGATTGAAGGTGATTTATCGGCAAAAATTCCTACGAATAGCGAGCGAGAGGAATACATTATTGTTGAATTTCATCAATGATCGCCATCTGAAAATGATCAATAGGCCATGGGTCATTCATCAAGATCAGGTGGGTGATAGGGCACTTGAATAATATTAGAGATGTTTTCGATATTCGGTGCCGTTGTTCGGAATCCTCAAATCCTGTTGGTTTTTGTGCAATTTCTGTTCCGGATCCTGAAAAACCTGATCCGGTNGTCCGGTCTATTTCCACAATACCCCATCAGCAGTAGCAGATTGATGAAGAAGCTCGTCGTCGAATAATTGATAATCCTGAGATTTTCTGTACCGTTTGTTGTTCTAGTAGATCACATTTACTCATACCTCATTTGTGCGAAAAAGCATTTAACTCAAAAAAAAAAAATGATAAAACATCAACCATTTCCATATGAAACTAGAGCACACATAAAAGGGTATGTACACAAGAACGATAATCCTGAAATTGTTATCCCATCTTGGCCTATGAAGTGCGCATATACGTTTCAAGATCTACTTATCTGCTCAATGATATTTCTCTCGGAAGTAAATTCGAGGTGCTGCTCGAGAAGACAGTGGCCAACATTCTTTACGATGGCCATAAACAATTCATTGGCTCTCGCTTGCACTATAAAGTAAATTTTGTAAACATTTTAGCCGAGAAAATAATATTCAGCCCCCATCGTGTTGTCTTTTGATTCCATCCAACTGATATATATTTTTGCAAGCCTACATTGGTCCAATTACGGCAAATTTCTATGCACTATTCAAAGATTCATTCAAAANGCATTGCAAGCTTGCAAGCCAATTACATTCTATGCACTATTCAAAGATTCATTCAAAAAAGCAATAAATAATTGCTATATTAAGATAACACCAAAGATGCGAATTGTAACGCAACAAGCGTTTCCAATAGATGAAGGCGTATTTGCACTCGGTAGAATCGAACAGAAAACACTCAATTTCGATGCACTTCGTCGTATTCCTGTCATCGAGTTGACGATCACCGATTGCACTCACGATGAGATATCGTTTTTACTCGATGAAGCACAACGTCGTAAACGATTCGGATCGGTGTGAGTTTATTGCTAAATAATCCTCTATCCATAATATGCTTCACATTGCATCTAATATTGAGGCATAATTAATGTGCTAACATAAGATTAGCAGGATAATGAATAATTTATTTATAGTAATATTAAATATTCATTTGTGTTGACTTCAATTGTAGTTATCGCCTAACATGTAGCAAATTGGTTTTTTGGCCAAAAGCATTGGCTCTATGCATATGCGTTCATGGCTGAATATGACGTATCGGCATATAAGGGTTGCTTAGAGTGGGTTTAAAACAAGATGGGTAAACTAGCATAACGGATGGTGTCGCTGTTAAATTCTTGAATGCTCCGGAGTTGGAATGGTCCCTGTTTCATTATTTTACAAGTGTAAGATGAGGTAATTAATTGTTCAAACAATTGCAGTTGAATTGTTTCGATTTTCACCCTTTTGCTATTCTTTGGTGCAAAAATATCTTTGTTTCGAAATTTTGTTTCATGTTGGATATTTCTAAATAAACTAAACATTTATTTTACTTCAATTCTCTTCTTGTTTTTTTTAAGTGCAGTTGAATTGCTGTTCGCTTTATAACACAATAACCATTCCAGGCGAATTTGGCGTTTATGGGGTATTTGCGAATATAATGGCGGCGCTGTCTCGTTGATATTAGAGGATATTGTTTATGGTAGTGTTGCAGAATATGTGAGAGTGGGACTCAGAGAATATTCGCAGGTATGCTTCTTTTGTGCTTATTTTATTCAACGATCACATCAGCAAGTCCTACATATGGAGGATTAACAGGGTACATATAAAGGATCAATGAAAGACACTCATTCTTTCATTCACATAAATGTAAACACCACTTTATTCTTTTAAAATAAAAAGGTAATTTCTTAATGCAATTAAAAATTTTCAAAAAACAGGCTCGAAAAAAAAAGAATCGAAAAAATCAGCACAAGAACAGTCCCGCGAAATTGATAGCTCTCATGACACTCATTGATTCATAAACAATATTCTCAGCGTAAAAGGGTCTTCCCTATGTGTATNTTTAGGTGATCTTCGTTCTCTGAAATAAGGTTTTATTATAATGAGTTTCAATCTTGTCTCATCCTCCACCCACACTCCTCTCCATCTTCCCATCATCTCTAACCCCCTTTCCCTTCTCCTTACCCTCACCCCCAAGTGAAATATCGAAGCTTCCGATTCGAAGATCTAGTCGATGAAGTGTGCTCGTCTATTCGATTTCCTCGCTCACTCATCATGGGGTAATTTGGTCTATTGAGGTGGATTCCACCCGAATGCCTCCCTCATCCTGATGGACCTAAACGGCCATACGATTGCTCAGCGGTTGTATGCTCATTCGGAACAGTGTTATGGTCGATGTTTCACGGTGCGGCAATGCCATATGAAGATGAACAAGCTGCCAATATAATCGATCGCAATTATCGTTCATCACATCCACTTTTCATTGACAATGAACTGGTTCCACTTCCTATGAGAGAGGTATTCGATGTGTATTAAAGTTTTCGCATATTTATTTTCCTTTTAGCGAGAATATTTCAAATGAATACTAATACAAAATTTTCCTCTTCAGAAAAATGAGGAGATAATTCACGACAACGATTGCTGCAAAGATTTTAATTTTTTGGGTTTTCGATCAAAACGTTATGATTTGCTATCGTAAAATGTGCCACTTGAAATACTATTTAGAATATAGATGTGTAANAGAAATACTAAGAAATTCTTTTGCAATCGAAAGTTGAGATATTCATTTAGACATTAGAATATAGATGTGTAAAATAATTTAAATCATTGTTTGAATATTGCATTAAAAATTATTAAAATAATTAATAGTTTTAAAAAAAATTATCAATTTTTCCATTATTTTACCCATTTATAAAAGTTACTAACAAAAATGTTTCTGAATAAATAAAGGATTCTAGTACATTTTTTGCAATGATTAATTATGTATCTCTTAGGATTTCATTTGTACGGATGTCCGATGGTGAAAAATCACTTGCTTTATCCTGCTAATAATAATAATATATTTCGACGAATTTATAGGCAACTGCCATTTCTTCATAACATTTATTGGGCACTTTCAACTTGTTATGACTGAAATGTTTTAGAATTAGGTTTTAGAGTTGAATTACATTTCGGAACTCTCGTAATTCAGGTAATTTTACGATGTTGGAACGAAAATGAGTTGATACGTGGGCGATTTCGAGATCTCAAATGGCATTTACGAAGCGTTCGTGATAGTGCAAACGCTTGACGATAGTGCAGACGACCGTCGCAACTGATGGGAACGTAAACTGCAATTGCAATTTTGTTGTGCATTTGCAATTTGTGCAACAAATATTGAGCGATTAATGCAATTCATTGCGATTTTTGCAATTGAACAACGATTGCAAATTTGCTAAGCTTATTTCTTGTTGCTTGTTGTTATAGCGCTCTTGTTCAACAAAAATATGTCTGAGACTATATTTGTGCTTACTAAACGATCGGATGAACCTCTTTGTCTATGGAACTCTAATTTTCCTTCCTGTTGCATATGCTTCCCTAAAGTGACGTTTAAAAGTGTGCTATCGTGATGTCACTTCTATGCCTGCATGTGTGTATATATCAGCTTGTTAGGCCTGTTGTTTCAACTCGAGAATCATTGAAGCTCGAGCTATGAGATTTGGCGTACAGAAACAGCTATCAAATTATAACGAAGATATGTGCAGCTAAAGGTGTTTGAGGGGTGGAATCAAAATTTTGCGAACACTTCAGTCGGTTCGCTTTTCATTACTTCCCTCCTTTGAGCACAAAAAAGAGTATTTGCACTAACGGATCAATCTGTGGAACCATAAATGTAATATTCCGCACTTTTCATTATTTCTTTATTATTTGCGAGAGCGATTGGTCAAGTAAGTGGAACGAAAAGGCGCATATTGCACCATCTGTTATGCAGTCTCCCCCGCCCTCATTATTTAAACAGCAACAGAACAGTTTAGTGCTTGAATCGCTGGTCGATTACTAAAGAGAGTGATATTATTATTTTAGCCTGCGGAAAGTTTCTTAACAATTGATTTGTTACTCATTAGCTGAAAAATGTAATATTATCAATTTAGGCTATGATATCATCGTGCTTATCTCATTTAGCACGATATATAGATTTCTCTTAATTTTTCATATTTTTATGGCCACATTATTCATTCATATAATTTTGTGGTGCAGCACTATTATTGTCACATCGATGTTGTCATCATTGAGTTGTTTTTATTATTCCGTTTGCAGTTTTATTCAGTGATTAGTAATTTGTTATTGCAATTCATTCAGTAATTTCATTATTGTTACAAGCAATAAAACATCGCAACACATGAAACTTTAAATGAGTCTATTATGATCAAGCTTGGAAATACTGATAATTGAAACGATTGTTATCGATATCTTATCACTACATCAACGAAAGATGTTGATGATTTCGATGCGTTTAGACATCTCAATTTCTGAACAAAATAATGAATCATTTGTTTATTTGTTTGTTTTTTTTAACATATAAACGAAGCGATTTATTTCACTTATTCTGCTAATTGACTATATTCGTCAAGCTTCAAGTGACTAGCAACTCCAATGATTCGTGAAAGGGAAACCATATAGCGATAAAAAAAGATGTCAACCGGAAAAGGCTATAAAACTCACAAAAGTTTTCATAAAAATAGCAAAAATATTTGAAAAATTTGCAATTCATAGTTGTTATCTTGTTGAATCAATTGAAATTCGTGTATTTTGAGTGGATGAATGAAATTTGCCCCTTGCAAAATTCCGACTTCGCTACTTCAACGTAGTGCAAGGGTGGCAACGGGTCAAGATGGCTATGTCAGGGGGCTTCCTGCTCTGGCAGGTCTTACCAAGCTGGACAGGCTTCTTGTGGGTACCAGAGTGATGACTACGCATCTGATCCCTAAGGGCCAAACCGGCTAAAGCGAAGCGGTGAAAAGGCCTGCTCGCCTGACCAGCGGGGTGGCGTCACTTATTGGCTACAACAATGCAAAACCACGGGCCTCAGTACCCTAATGGAAGCGCATTGTGACCGGCAGCGTCATCGACGTTCGATTGTCCGGTCAATCAAGTGATCAAGTGAATGAAATTTGCATTTGAAATTCTCCACATTAGAGTTGTAAATTGGTGATGGCACTATTGTCTATGAATGTTAGAGATGGGCCGTTTTATGCGTTTCTTTGACCATTCTACCTTAAAAATAAGCATAATTATGCGTATAGGGAATTGAATTGAAACATCTCGTATCACATATTTAGTATTGTTCATTTCCATTTCCTTTGAAGAGAGAATTTACACATATTGGAATTAAATGCGATATTAATTATTTATGAATTCGTAATATCGTTGAGCCGTCTTCATCCCTCTTTCGTTGTCCCACTCTCTGCCAAAATCTTATTGTTTTTGCTGCTCCACTCCCTGCGCTCTGCTTTGATGCATTTATGAATTACCCACATGCCTATGCAAATAACCGCTCCATGAATAGGAGCAAATATTTGGCTGTGAATATTTGGCTGTAACCGTTTTCATGCTTCTCGACACGAATGTGATTGTTCAGTAGTTTGGACCGCAGCCAAGATCTGCATTACTCTGATTTAGATTGGATGTATTACAAAGCCGGTTATTTTGTTTTCAAGGTTTCTTTAGGTAAAGTAATAGAGATTTCAGCGTAATCAGCATGGGTGTTGGGTGGGTGTTGAGTCAAGCTACTAGGGAGAAAGGCGGGCGAGGTGGCAGTAAGCCTCGAGATCCGGTGTTTGGCATCTTTTCGATCGTGGGGCAATGAGAGAGGTTTTAAATCTTGCTTTAGAGTACTGTTACTATTCAGCATGCTTTGATTTGCAGAAAAACTGCTCTGGCTATTATCCTTGTCTCATTCCTTCCCAGCTTGATTACCTATCCACCTGATGATTAGAGGGGTCTATTGAAGCTAAGTCGCTTCGGTTTTTTTTTTGGAGTGAAATTTAGGAATTCCGAACATCGCCAATAATTTTTTCAGCATTTTATTTCCGGTGTGGATCATGACAAAAACTGCAATGAACAAGTTATTATTGTAGTAAAAAGGGAGATGATTGTGCGGTTTGCATCACAATTTAAACTGTATAAATCCAACAAATCTATCTTAATTCTTTTTTGCTATTAAATTTTCTAACTCATTTTTTGCAGGTGCGATCGCTTCGTCACTCAATTACGACGTTAAGCTCGAATTCCTATCGATATTGGCAATGAGCAATCTCTCAGCATTGAAATTGAACGAGCAAGTAGTCATCTCTTTCGATTATTCGTTTTAGAGATCGCAGTTGGAATGACTCAAATGTTGATGTTTGGAGGATGCAAACAACTATTATGATACATCTCTATGATTGCATTAATTTGCGAAGTATCATACGCGATAGATTGGATACATCTATAATAAAAGTCATATAAGCAAGCTTGCATCAAAACAACATCAAAGAACTAATTAGCTTGATACCGAATAGTTGTGTGATAGAGCGGATATGATGCAATGATTGCAATTAATTCAAGCAGATGTTATGAGATATTAATGCTGAAATTTGCCTTGAAAGTAGCCAAAGGATCACTTATAAGAGCGTATAAAAGATAGAATACTGCATCGTAATTATCGCCTCATAGGTAATATTGATGATGCGTTTGTCGGCTTAAAAATTATTCGACGATTCCGACTGTTTCCTCTTTATTAATTGCAGAAATATCTCATTATATCATTAATAAAGGCCTTTATCACCTAACCTGTTTAAATCGGAGAAAAATATAAAGTTTTGAGTTAACGAAGAAATTGAAGAGAATTTGATTTACTAAAGAAATCAACAGATAAAGCACTATCGATTTATAGTATTTCCTTTCAGAAGGTATGAGGGATTATCTGCAAGAATAATCGAAAAAAGAGTCAATTTAATCATCAACGATATCATTGATATTTCAAAATTGTTTATGTTTATCTGGTTGTAATTAAGCATATATTATAGATCGTTAAGATGCGAAGTGTTGTCGAGAAATCTCGTGTGAGAATATGTCGACGTCTTGTGAGACAGCAAAAAGCATTGAAGAAATCATCAAATGAGAAGAAGCAACGTAAAGCGAATCGATTATACGAAGAGATTAAAGCTTGTAAGGTATCGCCTTCTTTGTTGGTGTTGATACTCTTTGCAATCGTACAAATATTTCATCTATGGATATTTGCCGGGCGCAGATTCCATCGATGAATCGAATATTGCCTCGTGGATTAAAGTAGTCAAAAGCTTGTTTCTGGAACGTCCATCAAATTTTTT
>JAARMF010004802.1:0-13766 GCA_022844705.1 Toxascaris leonina
TGTATCAACCAATGGTCGTACTAAAAGAAAGAACTGTACGTGCAAAGGTTTACAAAACGAGTATGGGACAGAGATAGATAAGGTGCCGTGTGACTCAACTGCTTAACTTGCACAATCCGCGTGATCATTGAAGGTTCTGATGTGACATAAAGGCAAACTATTGCTTATTGTCCCATGGTGATGAAATAAATAAATAAATGGAAATAAATAAAAACATTTCAGCTCACTTCCATCGGCTTCCACGAAACAGTGAAACAACGACCCCAACAGCAAAAACACTGAAGCAAAATAAGCGTTCCTTTTCGAACCATAGCAGCAAAACTGTTGCAAATTTCATGCCTGCAAACCATCTTACTTTAAGCTCATTAAGAAAGTAATCGGCTGGAAGAAACCAAGATTGAAAAATCATACTGAAGCGTAGATTACGCGCAACGACTGCTTCCACTGTCCTCGACGTGGTTCGCGAGCTGATGACACGGGGAAAGGAAGACACTATGAATATGCACCGTGCCGCCTGATGAGGCGGCTCATCTCAAATACTCCGGATAAACAGAACCAATGGAACATGCTCAAAGTTGCTTAGATTATGATTCTGCTTGGAAGATCGGCGGCAACCGCAATCATTCAGGTGGCGGCACTACAGTTCAAGCACTGAGTGCTATCGTCAGCTCAGAACATCAGCTACCAATGTTTAGGAAGAAAGGACTGCAAAAGTACTGTAAAAATGCTTTCTCGATGAAACAGAACCAACGCTACAGCTTTTAACCGTTCGAAGTATGGATAACGAGACGTAGTGTAGGCTGCCGCTGGGAGAACGGTTCAAACAGTGCTCGACTGAAGCCATGAGAACAAGAAATTTTGGGGAGCCAGAGACGTGCAGATCAATATCGCATTCTGAAAATCGGATTCAAATACAATTATAAAACCTTTTGTTCGAAGCTACTTCCAAGCATGCTCACAGAAACGATCTCATTGTGTGAGAGCAAGGTGGAGGCACATGAAAAGCGTCTACACGTTTTCAAGAAAGAAGAATGACTTCGATTAGCGAAAGAGAGAGGCGTATGGGGACTATACCGAAACCGAAGCAAATTCACCTTATTCACTTATTCAAACTCAGTGTGCTGAAGAACGCTCGAATCATTCAGAAACTACATCAAAAATAGATCAGGACACCCTACTGACCCCATAGAAAGGCCTATTTAGATTTGACCATTGCAACTTGACGGTGAATCTCCGCAGTGCAAAATGTTGCGAAGTCTGAAATGTGAAGAAGCAAAGCTATGGCATGTTTAAGTTCAGTAACAGTCCAGCGCTGTCATGCAACATTACGAGTTTATTACACTCCTTGGTCACATCCAAAAACTGCATTGAATGTTGCCCGCAGTGCACAACATCTCACGGTTCATCGCTCCATAAGTGAGAAGCAATCAGAACGTTGATGACTACATCAACATCAGCACATTTTTTATTTCTCACATATTGCAACACCAATTAGAACATGTCTAGTGGAGAGCATGTCATATCGACCATCCATGCCTTCCTATCACTTTAAGAGACCATTTTGTGGCTGCTTGTGATATTTATTTGAACGTATGCTTGTTAACACGAATTCAG
This sequence comes from Toxascaris leonina, assembly GCA_022844705.1. Lineage (NCBI taxonomy): Eukaryota > Metazoa > Nematoda > Chromadorea > Rhabditida > Ascarididae > Toxascaris > Toxascaris leonina. The sequence continues at coordinate 1,615 of JAARMF010004802.1, forward strand.
TTGGCCAACAGCTCTGATAATTTGGCCTCACCAAATTAGTTCAGTTATCACTGCAGCTGTATGTATACCAAATTCAGCGAAAATAAAATTGTCATCGCCATCTAAAATGCAATGATATGAGCGTATAAGCTATAAGGTGATCATAGCATGAAAAACAGGGAGATAATTAAATAATTCGCCAAACGAAAGACAATTGTGTTACGGAGTAATGTTATGGTAGGTGAGACTTTCGAAAATTTAAAAAATAAAGCGAAGCGGGAGGCAAAAAGAAGTGAAAAAATTGCCCAAATCTTCGAAGAGCACGGTATCTGACAAATCTCTATCAGTATTAAAATGGATGTTTATGTGATCCACACAGCTCTGATAAGAAAACTAATCAATTATTCTTTGAATGGTCTCTTCGAACGACATTAAACAACATGGGTGAAATAACGTCGCACCTCTAATATGCTTAAAGACACCATTCGGGGATTCCTTCGGAAATACTTCAGTGGACGAGATAAGCACCTCCAAAATGCACATTTCCCTCAACCACAATATGTGGAAGAGATGACAGGGAATACTTAGAATCGTATAAAAGAATGCCGATTGTGTCAGCAAACTCGAACACTGTTGAATATTGCAGGTGGAGAAGTACTTGGCGAAAGCATATCGGATGATTAAAACGGCGTACAGGAGGTAGCTTACGAACAAAAGCGGCTTCTTATCCAAAACCAAGTTCTTAAACAATTATCAGCTATCATAGCTGCTGCAAAATTATAGACAAGACGCTTTGCGAAATTACTGCCCGCCGAAAATTTTGGCAATTTTCGAAAAATAAGCAAGAGCATTTTGGAAAAACAAATGCCTATTTCTTCGAATTCTTTACCATGCTGTTGTGCAATTTCGAATAGTTGTGAGTCACCTAGGTTGTTGTTCATTTAACAAAACAGCTTTTTCGAATGCAATGTCTCTCACGAAAACAAATCACTATAAAGATCAAGAAAAACGAGACAATGAGGCCGTTCGGCTTTGAAAAATATGATTATCTTGCTCCTTCCTTAAACGCTACAAAAATATCAAGGACTTACAAGAAAACAAGTACACTTTAACGCTCGAGGTTCCGACGATCACATTCGGACGCACAAAAAGATTGCAGCATCGCTTCCAACTCTTGGAATAACGAACAAGGTCAATAGCAAGGGCACGATGGTGAACAGTGCCCATGCCCATATGCGAACTTGTCTCGCGCAAGCCTAACATTGTGGTGCCGTATCTGCGTACGTATTTATGCGCCTGTCTGTCAGCTAGCTTCAACATGAGGATGATTGAGGCTAGAAAGAACGATGGGTTTCGCGAGTGTCATACTCGCTGTTGGTTGGCCTACGACTCCACATCGCGCGTCGATGACCCGCTACTGTCAACAGCAGCTATACATTTTGAAACGTGCAACTAATTTTACTGAGGCTCTGCATCGGTTAGATTATTATTTGGCACCTCTCGAGTCCTAGAAAAAGCGATTTATCGTGAGAGATTTATACGTGCAGTTGAAATGAACAGCACAAGAACCACAAAATGAAGAAGCAGTTCGAAAACTGCAAAAAAGGCACCGGAAAGCACATTTTTCTTCTTTGTAGCTGCCTGTGAATGTGATTGAGAAGGTGAGCGCTCTGCAAACGCGCGTCTTAGCTCCTTATGCTAACAGCTCTTACGCATTTCTAATCTTTAGATCATCGTTCCGAAAAACGTCAACAAGAAACTAACACAAATTAATTGACGCTTGTTGAAAACGCTTCGAATTCAGCGCTGGGTATCCGCTTTTCAAAATTTCTGCAAACCATGACTGGTCAGAAAAACAGACATTATTCTAGAATACGAACTCGCTCATAGGTAATAACGACCTGCAAGCATGTGGAGAGAGATGCGAACATTTCCTCTTACTACATAAGCAGAACAATTTAAAGAGCAACGAGACTTTTCCATCCATCATTCTTGTCACGAAACATAAGCTCTTGACGTTGGCATCACAACCCAGCATTCTCACGCAAATCTAAGTAAAATAAACGCTGATGCTGTGATAGTGAAAAAGCGAGATTGTTCCAAGCGGTTCAGTTTCAAAGGACAAATAGCGATTAATCAGAACAGCAAGTCCATAACGGTACGAATAAATGAGCAATTGAAGTCGGCTTGCGGCAGTGCAAAATTGCTGGTGAACAGAGTGGTGAAGTGCAAGAAGAGCGGGCCTTAAGAATGCTTAGCTAGTAATGTATGACTCAGAAACGTGTGCCGAAATTGCAGAATCAGGGGTGTGTGCTTAGCAAACGAACAACAAAAAACTTTCAGTGGTGAATACGAGCATTCGCATTTGAAGAGAGATTTCCGATAAAATAACGCTTTTCAATTCTTTATGTTTTGGTGAAACGTCGCCAAGTGACTCATCATTCAGGTAAACAATGCTGTGCGTTACTAAGCGACTTTAAACACCAACAAAGAAGTTTTGATTGGAGCGGAAAAACAATGCGACGATTCTCATTTTGGACAGTTCAACACAGCAGACCGGTCTCAAAAGCACTTACTTTGACAGAAAAATCGAACGCGCTGAATAATGCACTCATACTTCACGTGGCCCAAAGTTAGTGTAAATCACCCACAAAGGAATCGTTCTTTGAAACTTTCCAGAGCGATATGCGTTCCAAATCGCGCGTGGAAATTCTTGGCAACGCCACTTGAATGCTTACAACTCCTTTCACTGTTGAAAAGCATATTTGAAACTTTGAATAGGAAGCACTGCCACATTTCTTATATTCAATGGTTTAAAAGAAGGCTTTTGGGGACATCCATTCAGGTGAAAAACTTGGGCTGAAGATGGAAACTACAGCAGTGCTCTTGCATTGCGCTTTCAAGTCCACAGTGTAGTCCTCCTATGAGACCAACAGACAAAAATTTTGCTCGGTTACTCTGCTGTTGGGGCGGCGATGAAGAAAACCTTTTTGGCTAGAAAAAAGAATCCTCAAACGTTGTTGGAAAGTTTCTGCAACCACATTACGCCAAGAGCAACGCCAAAAACGAGTTGTCAAAATTTTTATTTTAATCTGATCTGGGCTGTACGCTTAGAAGCGCAGAGTAGCAGCATCCTTGAAACTTTTGCGCTTATCTCAAAACGACCGCTGAGTTGGTGTTCTTTAAATGCTCTTCTTTATATTGCGGACATCATTCTCAGCCACGTTGCTTGTCTTAGCTTCCGGAATTTTGGTCCCTTCTGTTCATCCACAGCGGTCGAACATTACGGAATTGTCGCGAGTTTCAAGATTTCTCTCAGCATCAATCGGATAATCTAAATTTTGCGGGATGAGGCAATTCCAGCTCATTATCACGACGGGTCGCGAACATGTCCAGAAGGGCATCAGTGGTGCCAGTGACGCGCTTCGTTACATGACGTTCCGTAGATGATGGGCGCAACGACACCAGCTTTTTTATTGAACCCAACCAGTTCATCTCTACTCTGCCCAGTGGAAATGCTGTTCACTTTACAGCCCACTCGATCACCAGCAGTTTATCTCGTTGATGTCTGCATCCTCTTTCCGATCCCAAAATTGGGTGATCAGTTGCGGTATTCAGTACTCAGAAATCATGCCTTTAACAGTTCCAAGCCGACAGCTCGAACTCGAGAGGTTCTAATTGGGAGTTAGCAAAGCATTGGTTGGGACGAAGGCAAAAGATAACGGAGCTGTAGTTTGGCAGGGCACCTAATGTTGGAGCTTAAGCGCTAAGCAGGCAAACTTCAAAGAATTCTCTACAGCCGATGCTCTAAGCGCCGAATCCAGTCGAATGCCTCATGGCTTGTTGATGAGCAAATGAAGTGAGTTTGAAGTTACCACAATAAATTGGGCCGATTAAACTTACACTGATGAAACGTTTAACGCTTAACACTCATTCCAAAAGCAGTGCGCAACACTGGCTTGCGTCGTGCTGTGAAATCGGTAGCCTACCTGGGTGTGTGGTGTATGAATGAGTATCATTTCACTTGCTGCAAACTGCCGACTTATAAATCTCTTCTCACTGCAGGAGCCTCACGTCCGCCAGCAACAAACTTTTTGGATCAATCAGCGAGGAAAACGCGTGCACCTAGCAATAGAGTGATGTATAGCATAAGGCTGCGCCATCGAGCGCGACTGCGGTTTGCCGTCCTGCTTTTTCTGTTGTCCCATGACCGAGCGAGCCGCCACTATGGTCGTATTCTATGGGCGGGAATCGACCTATTCACGCTTCGTGGTTAACATCTTGGCTATATCTGCCTAGAGTTCGACCGAGATTTAGGTGATAACCATTTGCTTTGATGACCAGTGAAAAAATTGTTGTAAAATGAGAACCTTTTGCTGCTTGGGGCTTAGCTTCAGCTAGCTCTATTACTGGCAACTATTTTTGCTCAGTTTGCGCCATTAAAGGTTCCATTACTAATGTTCGAGGAACTAAAACGCTGTAACGACTTGCAGTGTTCGATTACTGGGATTCGGAGTTGAATGACTGCGAAAATATTCGACGCCCTCTTAAGATGTTCATCTGCCCTTGTTTGAAAGATCATGGGAGACATCACGTGGAAAAGATACTTGATCATGCACTGATTAATGAACTGGAAACATCTACGTTCCGCGCACGCTCAAGTGACCATAATTCACCGCAAAATAAGTGCCTGAAAATTGTTGAGGCCGATCTAATTTTCGACCTAAAATATATATTCACAAGTCCACTACCATGAATTTTTCGCTTCATTACTAAAAGAAGCATAAATATGAGAACGGATCCACATCTTATAACCACAATCACTACCCAATCCCTCTTCAGAATGTAGGTGAACGTATAAAACCATTCATCCCAACAGTGATTTTATTTACAAAGCGGTGGCCATCTTCACAAAACAACCAGCAAGATTTTGTTCAATGGAATGGGATATATTTAACAAATTCCGTTGCCACCGTTTTTCTGGTTTGACCGTTGCGATTATCGGGGAAACGAATATACATGCACTGAGTGAGGCACTGTCGCAATAATATGCTTAAGTTGATCGCCGAAAAAGGATGTGCAGCTCAGGCTACTGTTATTTATGAGGTGAGCAGAAACAAAGTGCTATGTTTTCCAGCACACTTATTCCCTCAGTATGGAACAAAAGTCAACGAGCAGATAGTTCTAAGCCATCGTAAATAACTCAAAAGACTTTTTCATAAAGTTATTCCCCAAGAATTGAGTTCTCTAGTGCAAAATTTGTTATTAGTTGAAGCCATAAATGTGGCATCGATCGAATGATGAAACGACTTCAGTGGTGATTATCGAGTCCACCTATAACACTGCTGCAAGTAGACTTTGAACAAATGTTGGTGGAATTCCATTACATTTCTAGGTGCTGAAATAATACAAGCTTAGATTCACGAACGAAGGCAAAGAAAGAAAAGAATTCAGCTAAATATTACCAAAGTTTCAGATTCCTTCAGTTTTGGAAAATTGTGACGTGTGTTCTGTTTATACGTCTTATGGCCACCCCTTCGAATTTCGGGTCTCCATTTTCCTGCATGAAAAGTGCCAGTGCAATTGCTCTGATCAGAACAACCAGTTAAGTCGCCAATAAAAAGAGTTGCTCTATGAATCTCATCTTTTGAACAATGAGACCATTTGTGAAATGCTTATATACTTACTGTCGATAAGCATTATTCCGCTGGGCTAGACACAGTTCAGCATCTAGCTAAGATCTAGCTTGGGCCTATTTGACTACACTGAATAGTCTATGATTCGACAGCTCAATATTTAGATCGAAAAAAACAGCGAAAAAGACTTCACAAACTAGCCCCAACAAGCAGGTATCTCTCCAAATTTTCTTGTAGCTTTTGACAGATGCGATGAACCGTGTAAGTGAAGGCGACAAAAGTGGCGATATTCAAAGGCCTTTTCTTTAACTACAGATTGATTAACCTAGATCTCAGCAAAAGATGGGCAGAACGATGCACAGCGAAATCGCAGCCATCAACAAAACGCTGTCGTACGAAATCAGTTGACGCTGACATGAAGATGTAAGAACAACAACGGTTATGTTCTGAACACAGTGATTTTCCGAAAGATTTAATTGTCGTTCGAAGATTCGGAAGTGCAGCAAAAATGCACTTTTTGATCAAGAAAGTGTTCTGGATTTTATGATGCGCAGGCTCTGGAAGAATTTGGGTAACATATGAACAGAGACGTTTTTGAACGTTTCAGAATACGAGATGAAGAATAAGATCGCCAAGTGATTGAGAGAGAGTCGCCTGGAATTATGGAAATGATATCTAAAAGCTTTCAAGAAAAGAGACAAGCTTCGCACTTATGATGCCTTCAAGAGGTGGGCAATAATTGCCGAACGACATAGCTGCCCGCCAGCTAAATGACGAATTGCAAAAGAAACACGCACTCATTCACGCGCAGAGCATTTACATTTGACAGTGTTCGATGAGGAAAGCAATCTGCATTGAGCACTTCTATTCTTGTTCATTTGTTTTATTATCCAGAGCATTGCAAAGTGCTTTATGAAATATGTAGTAGCCTCTCCCGTTGGAATGCCGCACACTTCTAGCGCTAACAAAAACCTATGCATCCTTTGGCTGCCCCCACGCGATGGGTGCATATCCATAAGCTCAGTTAAATTCGATCACTTTCCTAACCCCATCTGCTCCATCTTCCGTTCCACTCATTTTCAACGTGTAAGCAAATTTTCGGCATTATCAACTGATAAAGGTGATTGATTAGTCGCTGATACGACAATATTTCATTAAACTGAAGAGCATTCATCCATCATTTGAGAGTTTTCTGAACAGTGATTGTTATGCCTTACGCGCACTATGATCCATTTGGCATTTCCATATCAACAGTCACTGTCAAATCACTATTCGGCGAACATCTGCTACATTTTTGAATGAGACCACCCAGATGGAATTTCCACTTTAAAAAAACACTGAGTCGAGTATTATTTTCCTTTCTTATTTTTCGCCTCATATGAAAATTTTATGCGAAATACGGTCAATGGGAAATTCGTTGGAGAAACGAAGATAAAACAGATTTTTCGACGCTTCGATTATTTTATAAAAAGCTCGAAAAATTCACATTATTCTGAGGTAGCTGAGAATGCAAAAACATAGCAAAGTGACAAACAATTAAATTTGTGCATGGGGAACAAGTGGGAGGTAAATAGCGAGATAGAGCTGGAAGCACGAAAGATCTTATGAAATGATGGCACGCAAGATACAGTTGGAAAATATGAATATATGCGCAGAACGAGAGCAGACGAACATATTTAAGTCGTAGTTGCAGACGATGCACCAATAATGCGGTTGGTCATGTCTATAGGGAAAATGGACGCAGCAAATATTAGAACCACAACAAGGGGGAGGGCAACGAAACGTGAAAGCTAACCACTTAAACTACGTAATGAAAAAGGAGGATGGTTGTCTGCTGAAGAAGTAATCGCATGGGAATTTCCTGAGAGCTGTGTTTAAGATCGTGACACTGTGTGTGAAAATTATTGAGCGCAAGAGCTAATTCAGTGAGTTGCGCTGAACCGTTGACAGATCTTTTTTGTATTATCAACGAAGCTCTTCTTATCCAATTTGAACATTTGATCCTCCTCTGTTTTATGTGTGATTTGGATGGATCGGAACGTCAGCAGCTACAAAATGTCTTAACGTTTGTCGTGCATAAATCGATCATTATTTCGCGGGATTCGAGTATATCATGGCGCATTCTCTTATGACTCTTTGGAGACCGTTCTAAGCAGCTTACAATTCCTGGTGTCACTTAATGTGGGTGGCACTGTCTACTTTTTCATTAACTTTTGAACAATCGCGACTGAGGAGGAACTACAGATTTCAGTGGCATATTGCAGTGTCGATTTGATGCAGTTGTGTTATTTTGTGCCTCTTCTGACGTAACCGCATATAGAATAAGCAAAACATCTACATAGGGTTCTCCAATGTGGTGGTTACGCGCTGAGGAGGTTTCGCTTCAGAAGCATTTAAGATGCCCTAATCTGCGAAGCCTTCGTAAGATGCTGGTCTATCGTGGAGTGCTGTTATTTCAACACATTTTAGCAAGCTGAGTTAATGTCGACAACAACGCATTTCGCTGCATATGAGAGGCAAGACAGCATAATTCACGCCAAGCAAAGATTGAATTGGAAGCATTTCTCAGAGTGAGACGTTGAGATAATTAATTACAATCTGACACTAACCGCATGTGTACGAGCGGTAGCATAAGGGGATAGGTTCATGCAGACCATTTCTATATAATGGAAGCAGAAATCGTAGAAGAGCACGCACTACCTTGAAAAGCACTACCCTGTATGTATAATTCACTTAAAAGCTCGTCAACTAGCAATATTTCTGCTTGCTTTCTCTGAAAGAATTCTTGGTGGGTAGTGGTGGCTTCCGAAATTGCTATGAAAGGAAATCCCTATTAATAGAAAATCTCTCTTAATAGAAAGATTGCAGTGGCGGAAAGGAAAGCTTTCGTGAAGTCATTATAGAAGCAGCAGTCGACAGCTCTCAATGAAATTCCCCATGCTCCAGCGCGATCCCCGAATTCAGTGATCCCGAAAGACGGAGGTAGTGAAGGTTGGAATGATCAATGAAGTCTTTTTGAGAACGCACCGACGATGTTAATTTGATCCAATTCAATGTCGCCAAGTATGGTCGTGGCCCTGATCTTTATGTTCGCATGGGGAAGAATCGGGTATTTCGAAACGAGAAGAGATGTTTTGGATGCTGAAAACACATAGAAACAATATGTTCCGATGGAAAAAGTTTTAGGGTCCTTTCAAGAATTCACCAATCGGCATCAATAACGTTCTTTGGAATGACTTCTCTAGAATTGTCCTAGAAGCACGCACGAGCATACCTTGTGGGCAATCTTATATGTTCAAATTGACGAAATTGGCATAGAAGTTGCAGCCATCCACAAATATTTTAGTGCGATATATTCTTTGGATGTCGCATCTTTCACGTGTTGGTGCGGGTTGTTGATAAATGGAGCTGTGGTAACAAGTTTACGACGAGGAGGTCCGGCAGATGTTAAGTATTTATAGACTGACATTCTATCCCAATGCTGTACTGGTAATAATGAACCTAAAATAGCACTGCATTCGATAATTTATGTGGAACTGATGAGAGGCATATCTAAAATTGCAACATTTGAACAATCCGAAGTGGATCTTTGTTATCCAGCAATATGAGACGAAAATGTGGGACAGTTGTGGCTCGTCATGGTTGAGACGTTTTGGACAGGATGTAGTATGACGGAGCATGAGGGCAGTTATCGTGATGGGGGCTATCGTGAGGGGCAGTTGCTATCTGTTTGATGATGGGGTGAAGTACCGTTATTCCTCCTATGCCTCCTTACCCGATCTTTCATCCACGCAGCTTCAACCATCAACTGCTTCAAATATTTTGACGTTTTTGCGATCTCCAGGAATTTCCTATCATTTCGCAGTAGGTCGGCACACTGCACCAAATAGAAATTTTTTTGAACGAGAACGCTTGAACTGAAGAAGCTTCGAAGATGTGGTACAGAATGGGTGTAGTTTGTGTGGATAATGGAATGATGCAGAAAAGCGTAGACTACTTTCATTTGATCAGCTTCAAAAATAGTAACGTATTGTATAGATTAAGCGAAAGTTTATTAAAAGTGAAAAGCATATAGCAGCTTAATTTTAGCTACGAGAAGTGTGGTATAAAATAGCAGAGTATTGAAAAAAACCAGCGTATAAGCATTGCTAGTTACTTGAGAGTTGCTTTGCTACCTATCTTCTCTCGCATTCTGTTGCTTCGTTTCAGAGCACTTCGAAATACCCGATTCTTCCCCATCTGAACATAAAGATCAGGGTCACGACCATGTTTGGCGACATTGACTTGGATCAAATTAACATCGTCGGTGCGTTCAAAGTCCTCATTTTTGGGAAAAGGACGGCAGCTGATTTTCAAAAATTTTCAACGATTCCCTTGTTTTAGACGATTGGACGGCAATTGGAACAATTGGTCATTGTAGAAATGTTGGATTCGCAGAGTAGTGTTGAAGAGGTATCAAGAAGGCATTCGGGCATTCTGCGACCCATACTCACACCGAGGCCTTTAAAGCTTTGCTTACACAAATATACCGAAGCGCTGTGTGATTTTAACTGCACGGCAACCGCCACGTATCAGTACCGACAGCTAGTTTAATCGATGATTGCACATCCTATTCTAAGGCAACAACTTCGCTGTCAAAACGCTGAAAAGAAAGTATTTCTCCTCCTCTTGTGCCAACCTCCTCCAGTTGTTAACATCAATAAAACCTGTCCGCATCGCTCCCTTCGGGTATTTGGAAAACAGCATCGGTGCGGTGACTTTATCACTCTTTAGCTTGCGAAATGATCTCTCTGTCTCTTTGCCTCTTCCTTGCTGATGACAGCGAGCAGAATTCTGTTGGAATGCTGTTTTTCTCAAGCACACTTGAGAGTTTTGCCACTATCCGTAGCAGAGAACCAAATTCGGAATTTGGTGGGTGCAAGAGGTTGCAGGTACTGTTCTGCCGGACATAAGTGGCAATAGAACAAAATCAAGGTTGGGGCGATTCGAAATGAAGGGGTAAACATTTTTAGCGTACAGAAAACAGGGTTGTATGGAACAGCGTGATAAAATCACCTAACAACCAGGAAGATTGTCTTTTCTCACAAATTAAACCAAATGGAAGGCAACGTATTTTGCACGTATGCCTCTGCTTTTGTGAGGCCACCTGCATATACCAAACAACGAACGGTGGAAAATTCCTGTGTTATTCATTTGGAAATGCTCTTGGATTCTTAGCAGGCAATGCTGTTATGAAATGCGAGCCGCTAAGCGCAAAAATCAAGGAGATCATGATTCAATCATTAATGGAGAATGAGTGGTATTCGTCCAAGCTATGGTGAGAATGGTTCATCTTCCAGTGGTCAAGTTCCCTCATATTTAAGTCCCATGACATTTCCTTCCCTCCCTACCAATAATCACGAATCTGTTGAAACCTTCGAATTTGGAAATTTCTGCGCAAAAAAAGAGGACGGTTGTTGCTACATAATCCATACACCAAAAGCACCGCCACTCGTCTCCAAATCTTCTTCAACATTAATGACAAATTGTCCTTCACAGTATTCAAACCAATGACAAATTAGGAACTGAGACTGGACGGCTATGCAGACAGAGCGCAAAATTCGAACCCTAAGTTCGTTCTGCCGAGAAAAAAAAACCGAAGTGCAAAAGCTTCTAATCACAGACTGATCAAGAACTTAACCACAAGCAGCGACTACCACCCACCCCCCTCTTCCTTTTGATCTCGCATGATCGCTTAGCATGAACACACATGACACACACAATGACACATCAGACCAACAGTAGATCAAAACGCAATGACACGCAAAATAAATCGCTGAGCAGTGATAATGAAAGAAATAAATCCCTCCATCTGATCACTAATAGTATGCACGTTGGGAAAGTGGGTTACAATATGATAGTGGCTTATGTGGTGTGACGCTTTATGACGACGGTTATGGCTTCAGCCGAACTTCAGATAATAAAAAAAGAAACGAGATTGGCGACTACTCTTGAAGACGCCCTACGAGGAAATTGTATTCATATAGTTCGTCAGCCAGCCGCTGATAACGTGATCAGCAAAGCACATTTCGTTGCCGCCATCCTTAGAGACTTCACTCACCATTGCAACAAAATTATCAGATGGTCGATATAAGTAAAGAACATTTGCTGAAATGGCACCACATAAGCCTATAGTTACAGCAATAGTCGAATCTGTTAGTGTAGTGGAACAGACTGGACATTATGCCATTGAAGAGTCTGAATCAGTGAATCCGATTGCTACTCTCAGACAACAAGCGAACAGAATATACATGAAAGCATTAGACTGGCAGGAATTGCAGTTTCCACTTCATTCCACCACACGACAACCACCTGATCATCATCCATTCATCAAGGTCCATTCGCTCCATAGCCAATGAGCAGAAATCCAGAGCTGCGCAACATCGGTCGATAAAATAAAACACACCACGATATTTATATCCATATCTATATATAAATATGAGTATGACATAAATATGAATACAAGTACCAATACAAAAGTATATATATATATATATA
>JAARMF010004805.1:0-13755 GCA_022844705.1 Toxascaris leonina
TTTCGGAAGCCTGCCTGTTCACGTCATGTGTTTTTATCGAGGATTGTTTCAATTCTGTTGTAGATTACTCTCATGAAAACTTTGTAGATATGTGATAGCAGGCATATCAGACGATAGTTGCGGATGCCCTCATGGTTGCCTTTTTTCGGTATCAGCACTGTTCGCGATCGTTTCCATTCCAACGTAATTTCCTCCAGGTTAAGGTACCACGAAAACCGAGCTCTTAGCGCTTTTGTAAGAATTTCGTCACTGGCTCGGACCTCTTCCGATTCGAGATATATGCTCAGAAGAATGATGATGGAATGAATAACAATGGACTATATTCTCTGCTTGAGTGTTTGCAGAAAATATCTGTGACAGCGAAGATCCCTAGAATGTTGTCGCGTCTGGTATATGGCCTTCGGCTTATGCTCCGCTTGGTAATGGACGAAAACTTGCTGGCTTGTGAAGCGGTATCCGCTTTGCTAGCACTCTGAAAGAAGTTCAGGCGATCACTACTCAAGAGACATCATTTGAGGGTTTTTATAAGTCAGCATCTGTGTCCAATTAGCGAGAGCTGTGAATGAAGTTCTCGTTACTGTGAATTTGTTGTCAGCATTGTTTTGCTTTTCTGAAATTTCAAAGCCTCTAAACCCATAGCAGCTAACGATACCCTTCATTTCTGAAAATCTTTACACATACTTTGAAACTGTCACACCATATCCCATTACACTCACTTTGAACTGTTTGTGCTCGTTTGGTTACCGCTTTGTGCTACTTACCCTATAAGTCTTCTCTTTCTGATCTACTTCAACGTGCACAATCAACTCTATTGGAGAATATATCAGAACGATCTATGCGCTTCTGTTTTTTCTTGCAGCTTTGCGAACTCTTCGCAAAAGCGCAGTATGGCAAGCACATATCTAATTGCATTGTGTATGTGTATCCATCTGCTCACCTGTCTATTTCCTCGGTAATTTTTGTGTCCCCCCAAAAAAGTTGCGGAAATGCATTTTTCTAGATGTGACCTGCACAGAAATTTTGCTACCCATCGACTTTATTACGACTTGTCGTCCGTTTCCTTTGTGTTAACCTCGTTCACAAACAGATTGAATAGAGGAGGACCAAAGCGGTTAGAAGCAACATTATCAGCGGGCCTCAGAAATAACCCCAGAGGCTTGAAGTGCTCGCGAAATTGAAAATGGCTCATTCGGATAGGGTTATTAGTTTCGACACTACCAAATATGTGAGTAATTCACAAGTGTTTTGGTCGACTTGGATCCCTATAGAGAATACGCAAGCACGTTGTTTCAAAGGCTTTATGGTATCTAAGCTCCGACTGATCATTTTTGTTGAATTCTCGGTACCTTGACATAATCACATTGAGCATGAAGACTTCATTTAAGTGCATAGTTCGGAACAAAAAGCATTAATGAGCAGCGCAATCGATCCTTCAACTCGTGTCAATCATCTCGAACTAACGTCACATATATTTGTTCACAGCAATATCTGAACTGCGCAAGATAGTTATCTGTCACGCAGTCACACTATACTGGAACCTCATGAATAGTTGTCGTGTATCATTATCTGAGACATTTTAGAATCAGTGAGAGCAGCATGCAGATGTGAGATACCGATTGTGATACTTGGATACCTTACTGATTAATGGCAGCATCAAAGAAGTGCCTCAACAAACACCTCTTTTGTGATCTAGCTTCCAGTTTCAACCACACAATTCCGGCCGCCTATACAGATAATTTCGCGACAAGTGTGCGGCCCTCATCTTCCTACGATGAACCAGCACACTAATCCAAACAGCACCCGTTCTTTAGTTACATTTTAGCGATGGGTGTTAAGCTGAAAACCTATACAAGATATAAGATAGGCCGGCATGGAAAAGTGTAGCTTCTCGGCTGGCGGAATGATGTAGATCAGCGCAACATAATTTTATTTTTTGGCCTCTAACAATAGAATGACAATATACAGTTTAAGCTATAATGCATCGAATCGAAACAGTTCATAACAGTTTATTTGCAGTAACGCAAGCCGTAAAATAGTGAGTTTTCGAAAAGTTATTATAGAAACATCATGGGTTGGCATGTCCATTGATTACTTCTTTAAAAAATCCGATGCACGAGATATCTCTATTTTTTCAACACTTTTTTGCAAGAAGAGGTAAGCTGTGATAATGGCTGAAGCGGATTTGTTCTGTGCTGAGCGATTGTAAATGCAGCTTTTGGCTTATTCGCTGAACGAACGGCAATAAAATTGGATTGTGTACAGTTGAAACCTGCTGTTTTAAAATAGATTTTGAGGGCTTTAGGTCACAACTCCAACTTCTTAAGGTATATGGAACTGTACCTGTTACAAATATTGCTCAACGAATTAGTGGCTTGGACACGTCAGCTCGAGAAGCTGGGTTTTTACGTGCGCCATTCTTGCAAGTCAGTGATTACGCCTACTAAATTCCACGTTTCAAAGTTCCTTGGAGTCGCAGTCGCTAGGTAGAAACGCAAATCCACATGGCTTAACGTACCTTAATATACAAGCACATATGTTGACCGAATCCATAATGCGTTCTGCATTATGATGCAAAAAACAAATACAAACGATTTTTAGGTTATTGAATAAACGCAAAAAAAATCGAACTCATCACATTGGTGCGAGAGCGATGCTAGCTAACTGAGGTGATGTGTCAAATTCAGTGCCAGTATATTCCACGGCGTGCATTGAAAATTGCTCTTTGCAACAAATCTAGCCCAAGTTGGGATCTTTTTCATGGGTTCACATTAGCCGTTTTGTGTAATCGAAACAGCTTCTGAAATGCTGCTTATATTTCTCCAAGTGCGATAAGGAAGGGCGAATAGAGGAATAAAGATCGCATAAAACACCTCCGGTCCATGGTTCTTATTTTCTTCGTTTCTTTGTACTTTGTTCACCTTTCCATGATCTCTTTGTGCATATGTGGATGTGATCCACTGTGTATAAGGTTATTACGGCGAGAGGATGAAGACAACTCAGTTGCACGAATTAATTAAGGCTCATCAGTGGGAAAGCACAACGACATGAGAAAAATGGGAGGGTGCGAACCACAATGTTTCCGTGCTAACATTGTCGCGTTACCCTCTTCTCTCGTTCACCTCTATAGACCGACAGTCATTCATACCGAACAGCTTAAAAGACGAGTAGGGAAGCATATTAGGGGAGCTGGCACGCGCTTTTGCATTCCGTTCAAATGGCCAACTAAATGCGAAAATTGACTCGACTGCCAGTACAGACATTCCACAAAGCATTGATATTTTCGTGAGCCGACCGGTGTGAAAGATAAACAGATTTTTGCCACGTTGAATATCAAAACTCATTATGAAATTAACAAACTACTGTGAACGGTGATATAGGAAGTGATTCCATCACGTAAAAAATACGCACTAAACTTCTTAGCTCCTCCTTCATCAGTTCCCAAGTTGAAATTATCGGAGATGGCGCTCCAGCTGAACAGAAAAGCTTGAGTGATTCGACGCGCCGCCACGTCATCTATCACATATTTCAAACACACTGTTCGAATTTTCTTCAGTGAGAAGAAAACAATGCAATTACGAAATCGGATTTCTCAGTGGCTACACCGGTCAATTGAAGTTAATCATTGCACCTTTATGAGCTTTGCTGTGGTGATTAAACCTTGAGATTGCCGAGCAAAGGCGTGAGGCAAAGAGCACACTGAATGTAATTCATTTCAGTGCGTCAAATTTAGATCCAGACAGCGTTTTGAATACTCATAAACTGTCATAACGTTTGATATTAGGTGCATAACGGATCTAACATATTCTATAACTGCCTCGTGGTTGGCAAAGTGAGTGACATTCCAAATTTTGCCGATAAGCTGACAAGCCTGAAGCATTATTAATAAGTCTGCTGTGCATCATTGCAACCACTGGACGAGTGGATTCCGTATATCTATTGTTCGAAGACGAGCGGCTCGGTTCTTTTATGCGCGAACGGCTCGGAGGCCCCTTGCGATTGGCGATCCCGAGGTCGTGAAACTCATGTTTACTAACAAAATCGCACTGTTACCAATGAATTTTTTGCCACTTCATCGGAAACTTCAAAAATTTTACATTGCAACGCTTCATTCAGTTTCTTCACTCAGAAATCTGAGACGATTTAGCACGTCGAACATTGTATAGCAAACAACAAAACAAGCTAATGTATTACAATTTGCAGATGCTCTCTCAGAGAACTTCAATAATCTCTCAAAGAACTTCGGTAAATAGAGGAATTTAAGGAGAAACCACAATTTGGAGGAAGCAGTAAAGTTGACGAAAATTTGCTGGAACTAACTTCAAGCGAAAAAAATTTATCACAACACATAGGAAGGATTTTTAAAGCAAAACATTCATAACGAGATAAGTTCCAACTCATACAGAGCAATTCTATCGTAACAAGCAACATCACCTTCTCTTCTCCCAATTGTGTGCATCATGAAAGCGTCGAATTGAAGAAATCATCATGGCCACCAGCTCGCTTTATGGCCCCACGTGTCAAAGAAGTGGATTCCGCCTTTTTATACCTAAATTCCTGTGACCCCATGAGTCAGGAGCTCAACTAGCAATATCGCTTTGCGTATCATGAATTTTCTCACGTGTTTTGTTGAATTAGGTTATCATCACAAAGTTATGCTTTCTACATATTTAAAGTTCACAACTATGTGCACTTATGCTCAGTGAGAAGTTGCCTTTGTGGGACACGTTATTCATGAGCGAAAATTCAATATAGCCATTTGTAAGCAGCTGTAAACACCACGTGCATGAAGGAGATACTGGAACGCCACTTAGATGGGGCACCTCTCTTTGGGAAAATTGCTGCTTAAAAGCATCGAGCAGAGTAATCAACTATCTATGTCACAGCGCATCGAGTTTTACCTCAAGCGCGTAGCAAAGTTTGGCATTTTGCCAAAGTCTAAAACATGCTCTCCAACATGTTCGACGAAGGAGAGTAGAAATTTCGCTAACCTTGAACAAGCAGGCTATTCGGAAGAAATATACCTCTGGAACTTGCTGTGGAAATTCTTGGTCATCGAAGACGAAATTAAAATTTAGTAAACCTATAAAATGCAAACGTTACATTTTATCACAGATCCCATGCACGAGTGATTTGCTGTCTCATCCAATTTTTCACTTAGTTCTTTGCTCACTGATATTATCGGCAAATCTCTGTTGATGCTATCCCTGAAGCAAAGAAGCGCTTCATTCACATGTTCCTTTGAAAGTATCAGAGTAAACTTACCCAGGCCCGCAATATCCTTTCTCGCGTTGATAACGAGCACACTCGAAGACATTCTACGAGTAGACTTTGCTCGCTGGCTATGGAAATGAGTTTGGAAACTGCTCTCAGCTTCGGAGTTCTTTAAATTAGTGTTCCTAAAAAAATGCTAATTTAATAAATAAAATGCAGTTAGCTGCCTTTTTAGTGGAACGACAAAATAAGAGAGTGTGCAACGAATAATTCTATGTAAGATCAATTCCGAAATTGCAGACATCTACAGCAACCTTCTTTTCTTTGAATTTGGCTATTTTGCTGTCGGAAAATTCTCCATTTCTGAGATAATCAAAACTAGGGCGTAGCGGCGTACCGAAGACCTCTACAAAGTGAACGGTTCAAAACAAGCGACATCATAGAACAGAAAGAGGGCCACAAAGTTTGCAAATACGTACTGTGATCTCAAGCAAGTTCACACATTAGTAAAGGTAAGAAGGCGTTTTGACGGTAGCAACCTATCGATGGGGGTAAAATTCAGCACTGTGGTCGTGAACCAATGATGTTAACAAAAAAGACACGTGGTATAACAGTTCATGTACTGTCGCTTTCTCATCAGATTATGAGACTTATAAAAAATCTTTTTTTTTTTCAGCACAATGCAGAATCGCCAAATAAGAGTTCGTTCGCTGGTGAGGTTCTCAGTTTGCGACGTGTATATCGTTTTTCTATGTACGGAACATTCACTTACATATGAGCCCGCCAAATGCACCTCAAACGGATGCGTTTTTTTCTTTTTTTGGTCAATAAGAATCCAGAGTATCAAATGGTTGAAAAAAAACTGACGACGACGGGATGCGATTGCTAAAAAAGCTCTTTCGGTATTGTGACACATGTTTTGTTTGTGAACCACTGCTTGGCATTTATCGCAGACCAGTGTCAGACACGGAACTTATCTAATACATCGAGCATAGTACCATTATGCCAACTGGTCAGATTTTCTATGCGTCTCAGTATACCCACCGTTACTAGGACAAAAATCTATCTTTGATCATGGTTGGTCACAGCTGTGGTCGACAATTCGCTTAGGTGCGGATTGTCAACAAACGGAAAGGAGCGTTTTGGGCAATGAAAAAAACGATTGCTTATGAAATAATGATTGCTGAAGGAAGGTGCTGAAGGAAAAAACTTGGAGATATATTATCTGATCGCATACACCCTGTAAGGAATACTGAAATAGAAAAGCGAGATACTGAAAAGCTGAACATTACAAGCTTTGGTGATAAAATGATCGCGAGCGTGGCGATTTTTGCAGAAGCTCTGAAATGCGCCTGGTTTGAGCAGTGGGCGTGGGAAATAGAGCCGCGTCTCAGCATTTTAAACCACCTAGGGTGGCTGTGTTTTGCATGAGGAAGCAGATGCGGAAATGATGTCGTGGAGTTTCGGAGCGAATGATTACGCTGATTTCATTAAACCTGGTGCTCGTTCAAAATCGCGTGGTCCTTTCCATGGAGATATTGCAAAGTCGCCGAAAAGCAACGAACGAACTGCGATCACAACCAAAACCAAAAACCGAAGACAGACTGCTGTGTGCACTTGTCGTCGGTGGTTTTGTGCTTTTTCATGCTTGCGATTTATCGACCACCGCTGTATTTTTCTGCTCGTTTTGAAGCTTTGCAACAGCGTTATATACTTTCGAATAATGAAGCAATTATTGCATTATTCATGCGAAATATGGGAACGAAATGAGAAAAGATTTCTGCGCTACAAATTTTAGGTGAGCGTTCCATAACGACGATCGTTCCTTAATTATTTCCTTTTGCACGAAATAAATTGCACATTTACATGTTTATGAAACGAATGTGTCATCAACTCGATTGAATGAGGGTATCCAGCAACTACGCTATGAATAAAGAGACCATTGCGGTACGTAGAAATTACTAGAGAATACTAGTGAATAATGTGAAAGAATTTCAGTAGGAAATTAATGGATTTGGTCGATTTTCGGTGAATTATCACATCGGGAAAGTCTCTCGAAAGAACGAAAACTTTGCATTTTCAGATACCATTCCAGCGTTTTTGATGGGTAACAGCTGAACTTAGGCGAAGGCCACTTAGTATTTGAGAATTTCTGTAAATAGTTACAGTTGAGTGCATAATTCTCGGTGCGTTATTTGAGCGACGATATCCTTTCACTAGTAGTCAGAAAAATGCTTTATAAATCGATTCTATATTTGGAACTGTTCCTGATCAGTTCCTTGGGGTTGCAATTTGAGAATTGAGCCTTATATTTCAATAAACGAAATATGGAATGTCACTGTGAATCAGTGTTGCTTATTAAGCATTTCCCAAAAAGCTTTTGATCACAAAATTCATCAGTTACCACCCCCTTTTAATGGAGTGGTTTCAAAATCCCTATTATTATGTGGCTGATTTGGCGTGCTTTTCGTATCAGAATACATGAGACTGGGAACAGAATGAAAAGGCGACTTAAGTGATCTTGCCTTAAGGCCTAAATGAATTGGCGCATAATTTTAGACGATATTCCGCTCATAACGGAGGCGCGGCAAACGACAGTGCGATAAAATAGACTAGAGTGGTGCGACTATTGTTGTGACCTGTTGCATAAGCGAGCAACGATTTTGCGACATTGCGGCATAAGCCACCATAACAGCGATAACACTACTAACAATGAGGGACCACTGATTACATCAGGAACGCGCGTTACTGCTGACTTCACTGTCTTCGCGACGATGGGATTATTTATGGAGCTGTAGTAAAAAGGATGTGGTAAAAATGTAAGCCTCTTCCTTGCAGCAATTAGCGCTTCTGAATGGCCAAGCGCCAAATGAAGCCGTCACATGGATGCCTTCGTCAGCAATAAACATCGGAGGGTTGAAAGCGCTATGAGACTGAGTTTTTCGAACTTAGACTGCTAACACTAATCACAGTTGAGCTAGCTGGAGAGGTGCTGAGCGGTCCTGTTAAGTTTCGCTCGGCTGGATGCGGTGATGGACTGTGGAACGGCCACCAGATAGGACGATCACTTGCGAATATGTTGAATAAGCAGGCGCGAACCAACCAATTACGAAATCTATCAGGGTATGACGGGGGTTAGCGGTAGCACGCGAACACTTAAACAATGGTCACAGTACCCAATGACGGTCTCGTGTCACAGCTAGTACGGACCGCCGAAAAGGATCGCAACCCCTACTGCCTTGTAAGTACTTCATGGAAGAAAGAAGACTAGGAGAAGGAAAATCCGAGTAACCGAAACCTACGTCACGAGCAGGCCAGCAACCATGTGATGTATTACCGGCCACAGCAATATGGAAAGTAAGATCGGCTGCGACGTCTAATGTACGGCGTTGCTTGGATGCGGCGAGCTCAGGATCGAGAAAGATGGAAAAACTGCCAGCTGCATCGACGGAGAGAACGACAAAGTCGGTGAAATCACAGCTGTTCAAGGTATTCAATGCTAGTCTTATATTCATCGAAATGAACTTCGGTTTCGGATGAGCGTACTCAGTAAGAACATTGAGCTTTTCTGCTGTTACCGCTGCTTAACGCCTTCAACTTCGCTCTTATTTGAGAGTGGAAAATTAACATATGCGTTGCGCGACAAGATTCGAGAATTTGCAAAGGATGCTCCGAAGATGGACAGGTTTCTCACTCTCTGTAAGTGCTAAGTCAACATTCTCCTCTTCTAATAATGATTTTCTCAAATAGTATTGAAGAGTTTGCTTGTGAAACCGAAACTGTCTTCATGTTCCGCAAACGTTCCTCTTCGAATAGTGTTTTTTTTTCCACAAGACCATAAATCAACATACCGCTTATACATCGGCGCTCATCATGGAGCATATGCTGTTCAACGCCTCCGAATGGTTCGCATCAGACAGAACCAAATTAGCTAGAAAGGGAGAGAAGAAGGAGATGAGAGAGAGGGATGCAGAAAGAGTGAGAACATATCAGCAAACTAGTTCCGTGATATCCGTAATATCTCCTCTCGGGCGAACTAATACAACTAGTTAAGCAGTGTACTGCTCGAATCCTGTGTCATCATTCTGAACAATTCCTTATCGCTGGCCTCATTTCGCTGCATCTGTTTCACTGTGCAAGCGAAGCATGAAAATATGCTCATCGCTCACAGCATAACACCGTCTAGCAGTCGTATCTATTGGCCGACGCCAGCGCTTCTGTTAGCCACATTTTCCCTGCAGTTTTCACAACAGCATGGAGAATATATGCAACCCAAAATTAGCAATTACAGTAAACACCCATCATCAAAAAACCTGAATGATAGAAATGAAGCCACTCACATCACCCAGAAAGCGAACGTTAACAGCATTTGGCATACAAACGGAAGATGGAACAGCGACGCCTAAATATTTATACAGTTTTGGTCAGGGAGTGATAGATTTGTAAACACTATGAGGCAAAGCGGTGTTATTTTCGCAAATGCAATTAGATTTTCTTTATTCGCAGATTGTCCAATCAACTAAAAATAGTGACATTGCATTTTTCAACAATGCCACTTGCATCGAAACGACGAAGGAAGTGAAATCGGAAAACGATGATATCTGAAATGATGTTGAAAACAGCCAAATTAGCTTTCTTTTCGTTGCGCCTTGCGTAGCAAATCTTCGTAACGAGACAACTTAAAAGTGGTAAACAAGTCGTTACTCAAGGGACAGTCGCTGTCGCATTTGACTCAATTTTCGTATTGAAGTGCCTTGATTCAAATATTCTCATGACTAATATAGATCCCGGATGAATCTAGTTCAGTGATCATTTCCGATATATTTTTTTTTTGCTTGAGTATTACGCAAGATCGCTCGCTCTCAATTCAACCATAGATTGTTACGCGGAGAGGGGCGCTTTTCATACTTGTTAAAGCATGCTATAATTTGCAATGCTCTAGTCGGATCTTTCTCTCCATCACAGCACACTTCAACGGTAGGTCTGAACTATTCTAGAAACAACCGGGTGAATGAGCAAGCGCTTATACATTATGAGTATATATGTGGTTTTTGGACACATTCTGAATGCGTGTGATGCGAATATGAATAACAATAACCGAAGTGAAACTTAAACATTTGCATAAGATGAGGTAGATAAACTCATGGATTTTACAGGATTTATTAATGCTCTGTATTCTCTGCAACCCATGATTACGTACTGGCAATTGCTCGAAAGAACTAAGTCGGATATCGCTTGAATATTTGTGCCCACACTCTTTTTCTCGAAAAAAAAGTCCAAATTTGCGGACCGTATTGACAGAACGGACTCAATCTGTTATATTGACTGAGGGCAGCAAAACAAGCTTAGCGGCGTCTATTCAAAAGATAACTTCTCAAGTGAGCATTGCAAATTTTCTCTCCACTCGCCATCTTGAATTTCGAAAGGAATTCGACACCTTCACCACAATTGCGTTTCACATGAGGCGACCAGTGATTTTGTCGCTACTAGTGTGGAAGAAAAAATCTTCGATTTATTCACCTTTTTGCTGACTCTTTGTATGTGCCTGTGCACTGTACTCCCAACTCACAAGGGACGAAAACATTTCCGTCAGTCTTTCAAAATAAAGGAAGTTCGAACATGCGCAATGTTACGACAAAATGTTTCTGTATATTTTCACAGTCGATAATCTTTTTTCAGACCATGAGAATTTTCACATGACGGAAGTTGACCGCTCATGTAAAATGTGACTGACATTTAACCTGCTCAGAGTTCAGTGTGAACTCCAACTCGTCTTTGCTACGAAAAATGCGGTATGTAATGCCAGTACTGACTATTTTAATCTTAATGACGACCCCGCCAATCTTTTACCATTTCGTCGTTTATAAAATCTTCCTTCTGTTTTCAAGACAGAAAAATTGTCACTTCCAATCTCCCAACTTATCTATTCAGTGCGGAAAAAAGTCTCAATGCTTGTGACGATAAAGATACAAACAAATTACCCACGTCGGTCCATCAGATTGCCATTCATTTCGTGCGTGAACCTCCATATGAGGCAGAAGAAGAACTCGATTGAATGCTGGCACTTTCCTGTCATCCCACCATCAAAACTAGTAGGGTTACTTTAGTTGAACATTGTTTCAGTGAAAGGAGCTTTATTTGCTTAAGTTTCGTTGACCAGCAAAATATGGAGCTGGATATCACTTTCTAGCACACATTTACAGCAATAATCAATTCTCAAGTAAGCATCAGCTTTTTTCCATTTGATTTTGCGTCGCCCATCAATCGACGACGGCTGATTGGAAGTGAACTTCCGTTTCTTCAGGGCTGCCTTGTCGCACTTCTGCAACGATGCCAAGGAACGAATAGATAGTTCTCAGAAAATGCGGGTCATTGTTTCCGAACAATTTTAATTTTTCTTCGAAATAATTCGCCACCGCCGCCTTCTGCTTCCTTTCACTCTGCGCCTTCTTTTCAATACGTTCTGAAAATTTAAGGCGCACTATAGCTTATCTTAAGCCTACGAACGCTGTCGCTTAGCTGTAAGGAGCGTTTAGCGTTTTTCTTTACTGAAAGAAGTTACATAAACGCCGTGGTTCTCCATTCAAGAGACCTTATTCATCTTGAATCAACATGAAGCTGTCCACTTGGACCGAAATAGGACACCCTGATCTGCTCAAATCCAGAAAATTGCTTGAAAGAAACGTTGCTTACCTAAACCAAACTGCGAATCTCAGAGCTAAGCTATAGTGGGCTTGATAATTTTAGCTGGTCGCAATAGTTTTTGTGCCACCCCGTCAGTGAAGACATTTGGTCGTCTTCTGCATCGTTCCATAGCTATGAATTTCAAGTGCCTCGATTCCGTAGAGATAGCAATAAATAAATAAATAAATAAAATCAGTAAAATCTCCTCCCAGTTTTCTTCATTCGTACATGTCTGTTACGGACGCTATCTTCACTGCATTAAAGACCGCATAACAAAAGCAGCACTTTCATAGCAAAAACGGCACTATTTATCGACGTTACATAACTGAAAAAGATAATCACAAAAAAGAAGAGGGTTCAACATGGCTAAGAAATCTCACGACGATTCCAAGCGGACCAATGAATTCNTAAAATCTCCTCCCAGTTTTCTTCATTCGTACATGTCTGTTACGGACGCTATCTTCACTGCATTAAAGACCGCATAACAAAAGCAGCACTTTCATAGCAAAAACGGCACTATTTATCGACGTTACATAACTGAAAAAGATAATCACAAAAAAGAAGAGGGTTCAACATGGCTAAGAAATCTCACGACGATTCCAAGCGGACCAATGAATTCTTCAGAGATGCATTTACAACGAGCGAAGACAACAATTCCATCCGTTGGTGATGTGGAGAAATAGTGCATCTACTATGTGAAATGAGACGGAATACTATCAGATCTCTCGCCCCCTACTGCTTCGATTGGCCGCTTCCCCCTCCGTCACAGAATGCTTCACTTGGGATTTTCGCGATCGTTTCGAATTTCGAAACACTCATGAGCTTGTCGAATCGTCTTCATCGGTGAATACAAAAATATGTTTAATACACGATTTCGGGTGAAGCAACCTTCCCTCCAGTAATTCTGCTCAAAAAATTGGTGAGTGATAGACATCGAAGCTGAGCTCGTAAAAGAAAGGTCTCTTTCCATCTCCCAATCTGCTGTGGTAAAAAACGTTTTGTCAAAGTACTACCGATACACTGGCGTGCATAAATAACTGCGGGTATATTATTAGACCTTCGTTTCGCCAACTGTATGTAGCGTTTAAAAAACGCCGCACAAGACTAATGAGTAAGAGCACATATTTTACGTTTTAGCAAGGAGTACTAGCCAGCGTTTACATCGAGTTATAAGATATTCATGGAAAAACTGGCAGAGATCATGTGGCGGAAGACATGGAGGATAACAGCAACTGTAGTTGCTGCCATCTGGCATGCGAAGCTTTCATATGAACAGGCACATAGACGCATTGCTAGCTGAAAAACGAATGAACGCAAAATCAGCCATGCACATATCAATGAACAAATATACAAGTCGGACTCGTTATGCTCATCACAGGACCAGACCGAACAGATCTAAGAACAGATAAACGATGTGCTGTGGAGCACACCGTTTATCTATTCTTAGATTTATTCGGTCTGTTCGCCCATATCTGCAAACGCTTCAAGCATTTCGAGCACCTTTTGCTGGATCAAATACATGCCTCCGGTTCAGCAAAAACTTAACGTGGTCAGTTAACACGCATTATGAAAACTTACTCAGCAACGGCTTCAAACAGTGCAAATCATTCTACAAAAGGAAAGTAGAGCAGCGAAGCAAAACTGAAAGGGCGGAATTAGTGGAAATAGCAAACGGCATGAGCACGGCGGACTGCCATTCGCCAGGCAATTTTTTTTGGCAGTTATGATATCTCTATTTCGCAAACAAAATAAATTTCGAAATACAAGCTCAATTAAAGAATAAAAGCACGCGACCGCAGTGATGAGGAACTTGCCTCAACTGAACATAAACTAATAGATCTTACTAGCTCGAAATACTTC